>JAFIDM010047233.1:44629-76012 GCA_023159025.1 Thereuonema tuberculata
TTTTGAAAGCTAAAAACAAGAAAATAGAAATCCCAGATGCTTTGCAATTTAATATTTAAATTTTCAGAATTTTAGGTGCATTGGAAAAAGAAATATATAAAAGAAATGGAATGTTTGCAGTCGTCTGCAGTTGCTTGAGTCAGGACCTTCAGTAATACTTCGGCAAAGTAATATTTTAAGTAACTTTTTTCAAGTACTTTTAGTAATAAACAAATGTAGATTTTCTTCCCAAAAGTCAGTGAAAATGTAATTGTTATTTTCTATATAAAATATATATTTAATAAAATTATATGATTCTCTTGTCAATATTTCTTGGTACAGTGTTACCTCCGAAGTTTCGTCCGTTATTGGAAGGTGTCCGCTATTGGGGAGGACTATCTTTTTTTTTGATTTTTTAGCTTGTAGCATGTCATTTAATGAAAAATTACGTACAATCTTAATTAAATTTCTACAATTATCATTGCCCTATGAGAGAATATGAACAATTGCAAATTATTTACTATATTCCTTTTTAAATGAGTGCTAATCCGTTTGTCTTACTTAAAATAATGACAAAATTAATTAAAGTATATAGAAAATTAATTTCTAGCCATCCATTTGATGCTTTAAACGTATCCAATCCTAAAGTTTGACCGAATTCTCTGGCTTTTTCTTGAAGCAAAACCCGCTTATAGGAATGTTCTTTGCACGAGCAAAGCGTAACCATTTTATGACCACTTCTTCGATTTTGCTTGTTTCAGTTTTACGAAACTTCAAATTCTTCGAATTTTCGTTTGAATTCACCATCCACATTTTTCTAATCTCATCTTTGTCCTTCAAAAGTTCACTTATCTGAGTTTTTCTAATTTAAAACGTTCAGCAAGACAACGCACAGTCAGCTTTTCTTTTTCAGCAACTTCAAGAACATCAATTTTTTCTTTCAGTGCCAATCTCTTCGTTTTTGACGCCATTTTAATTCGCACTAAATTTAATCAACACGTTTATAGGATAGCTTTACGATGTTAATTTACAAAGCAACTGCAGTTAAAAAAAGGGCCTCAGATTCGTGCATTGAATCATGGGACACAGATACAACATATCAATACAATGTATCAATGTATGGGACACCGATGTAAATACAACCATAATGTGTTTGTCGAAATGTTAATCGAATTTATTATTATTTTTTTTTTTACAGTTAAAATAATTGTCCGCTATTCGGAGTCGATAACATGGAATGTCCTATTGTAAGGGACTGGGACCCGCAATAATGTCCGCTAATGAGAGGTGTCCGCTATTCAGGGTGTCCGTTAAAGGAGGTAACACTGTATAAGTTATATTCTTGAAAATATATACAGTGCAACTTGGATAATTCGAAGCTGAAGGGACCACTACAAAACTTCGAATTATCCAAGTTTTCGAATTAAACAAGTTACATCTTTTAACTTTAATTTTAAGTCCATTGAATGCTTGAAAAGATTATTCTGTCAATAAGTAAATATTTATTCAGAAAGATCATGGTATGAAAGACTTAAACACTATATGTATGTAAACAAAATAAGATTTATATTACGTAAGCTACAGTACATATTACATTCAATACAGTAAAATTATAGTTTTTCAAAAAATTGTGCAATGTCTGATTGTTTTGTAGAATTCATGTTTAGTGAATCATGTGCATGTTTAATGAAAGGAAAACAGCTTCACTTAAGTTGGTTTGTCCTTTAATGTACCGACGAAATTCGGCGCTATCCCATACTCGTTGGCGATTTGGCATTTCTTCTTCACACCCTTTTCCATCTCGCGAATGACTGCGACCTTTTCAGCGAACGTTAAATTCTTGTACACACGTGGTTTACTGAAAGACATGGTGACACTGACAGCAGGAAGCTCGAATGGCGTCTGAAGCGTCACGTGTCGAACGGTGGCGGGAAGGGGATTTCAGTTGTCACGTGTCGAATTTCTTAATGATGAAACGCCGAAAAGTCGTTATGGTTGGAAATTTTTTATAAAAACTTCGAATTAAGGAAGTTGAACTTCGAATTATCCACGATTTTTTAACATTGATTTAATAAGAAATTCAAGGGACCAAGAGAAATCTTCGAATTAACCACGATTTCGAATTAAAGACGTTCGAATTATCCAAGTTGCACTGTACCAAGAAAGGAATAACAGTTAGGTATGAACTTCGAAATGGTAAGTTGCAGATATCAATATTCTTACAGACAATGGATTAGATAATATTAGATCGTGTCTCGATCAAACTTGTAACGATTGTCGTGTGATGGTAGTTTTTAGTTGAAAACTGCTCCCCAGTGAGCTCAATTTGAACCAGAATGGTTAAGGATTTCTGTATTTAGTGGCGTAAACATACTATTAAAATCAACTTCCTTGGCTGAAGAGGTTCAGTTACGTGTTTAGGTGCTTTTAATGGCAGATGTGGCCTCTCCAAAACTGACTCCTTTCCTGTGGATCTGATTTGTACAAAATCAATAAGATTCTTTCTTTTAATAGCCTAAATTCACTACTAAGTGTGCTTTTGAATGACTATTTTGAGCAAAGTTTTAGTAGCTTGACATTTTATTTTATGCAATTGAGTTATTTATATTTTCATTGTACTATATTTAACGTCCACTTTTTCTAGATTTGCTTCTATCTTTTCAATTCAAACATTTTCACGTTATACTACCCTTCTCATAAATATATATATATCATCAGTCTCCTAGCAATGTAATCCTGCTTTGATAGTTAATATTTTTCAGACGATATTATTAACCATAGAGCACAATTGGACTCTGTCAATACGTGATCCTGTTCTTCTATTAATGAGACTTAGGAGTGCGATTTCTCCCACAATTATTTGAAGTACAGTATCCGCGGGGGATAGGTTCTAACAAGTAAGATGTACCGGGGATAACACCGAATGCTATATATATAACGTTATATCGTGTAAGGCTACATAAATACGGTAAAGTTTAATTGATAAATTACGCACAGTAAGACATCGCCGACATTAAATAAAGTAATAATAAAGTGTAGGCTTTAGTGTATGTTGCGTTTGTCCTGTCCGTCCGTGTGTGTCCTCCCTAACAACTCCCGAACGGAAGGTCGGTTCGGCAAACGGACTTCACCATCGTGTTCAAAGGCCTAAATACCGTAGGAATGGGGTATTTTTGTTTCTTGAGTGCAAATAATTTCGGCATACTCTGAGTTTTAAACTTTTAGTTTTCTGATCTAATAAGTATCAGAAGACTAATATTCCCGTTTTGTCTGTCCGTCTGTGAACAAGTATCATTAAAATATCATTAAATTATCATTAATCGCAACAATTGCGCCTTTTGCGTTCGCAGCAATCACATTTATAATAATAAGGAAATTAAAGCAATATCAATTATATTTTCTTATACGTATCAGAAGACTTTGCGAAGCATTGTGATTGATTTAATAATCGCTATCCCTATCTTGTTTGAGTTGAGTTTTGTGTGTGTGTGTGTTTTTTTATTTCGGAGATTCCCTATACATAGGCCAATTATCACCAGTTTTAAGGAAACTAAAGTAGTATAATGGATAGAGTGACATAATCAGTAGGTTGTGAGTTCGAATCCCAGCTTTGAATACAATTTATTTTATTTCGGAGATTCTATGTTTATGAAACCAAAATTTTTCGTTGTCTGTTGTTGAAATTGATTATGCGCACGTTCAGTGTCCGCATGGGTTTTAATGGCTCGCCCTTAATTTTTATGCTTTAGCACAATTTTTTTTTTTTTATCTAGTTTTCTATTTCAATCATAACCAGAATTTTCACTTTCTCACTAATAGAAATGACATCACGGCTAGGCTTAGAAGGACATACCAGCCTCACTACTCTTATGCTTTGGGGCCATTGTTACCGTAAATAAAGGCTTTTCCGAACACAAACACTATGATAACGCGCCAACTAATGCGAACAGCGAGAAAGCTAGAAGCAGAATGGAGACAAGTTCTTAAAGGAAGCGTGCAGAGGAAGAAAAGTCAAGTACTGGATGCGCTTGGGCTGCTGGATTTCACCATGTTACGGCCCGTTTTCGTTTGGCGCGCATTTTTAAACTTATGACCGTTTATTTCTTTACTTTTCCATTTTTTTTCCGGCCCAAGGTAAACTGTGGGTCCTACTGTAATTTCATGAGAATAAAAATAGCAGAGTTTTACGTAAGCCAAACTCACCAACTTCAATTTTTTTTGTAAATAATGAATTTAGTTAATACAATTTTAATATCTGAGCAGATGATTAGCAATATATAAATTCAAATATCAATTCTGATCACAGAGAACAAGCCATAAATGCCTCTTACAACTTGGGTTTTAAAAAGTTAAGTATTAATCACGTGCGCTGGTACTAAAATTCAAAAATTAAAAAAAAAAAATGAAGTTGATCTGTTTGCTTTGGAGAGGTTCGTATGTAATTATTGAAATACTAGCTATAAGATGTTTTAATCCCTATACTATAGCATCTACAGGAACTCCACAATGATAGAACAGTTACAGGAAAGGTAATACTGTATTGATCTATTGTACACCTGAAAAATCAAAGAAAGACAAAATATTTAGTGAAGTTAACGAACTTATTGGTTGATCATTCTTAGAGAATTTTACATATTTATTCATTTTTGTCAGAAGGTCTTTAGGATAAATATGAAAAATGATTTTGACAAGAAATAAATCATTAAAAACAAACAAAAAAAATATTTCGAATTTTTTTTTTCATTTAAAAAAAAACAAAAAAAAAACGATAATTTTAAAGAATAATTCGATCTTTTATTTCATTTTTACCTTGAAAAAAAATTCAGCTTAAAAAATAGAAATTAAAAATTCAGCTTATTGGAAACCATGATAGAAAAGTAATTTGTACTAGCGCTTTTTGAGTAGAGGCTTTGTTATTTCATCTTATATTATTATTAGCAACGATTTTCTAAAAAAAGAAAAAAAAAAATGCGATTCTTTTAAGACTTTACATTTAAATATTTACTTTATTAAAATATTTTAGTTTTTCTTGTCTTATTTGTTTTTAATTTTTCTTTTTATTTTATTTTCGTTTTAATAAAAAGTCCACTTTTCAAGCGTTGTATTAATACAGCGCTTCAATTTAGAAAGTGAATAAATTTCTTTTTACTCTCCAACGCAGACGATCGAAGACCATTGGAATAGAACGACCACGAGGTTCGAGAATCCGTAGGTTTTAAGTCTTATCTAAAGAATTCGTTCGATGGTAAAGTGAGGAGGTTGTTATAGAACCATTTTTCAACTACTGCTTTGTTTGAATTTCAGGCGTTGCAGTAAAATTCGTTCTGTGTTCGTGTGTTGAGAGGCATCATGGATTCCCTGTCCGGATCTAAACTGAGCGGAGTTCAGAGGGAAGAATTAATGGATCAGGTGAAACAGCAGATCGCAGTGGCCAATGCTCAGGAACTGCTCACGGTGGGTTTTCCTACAGGTGGAAATATAGTATTGGTTAATTGGAAGCCGTTTTTGTGATCGGCTGTCGGGGTTTCAACACATTTCATGCAGGTCTCATTTCATATCTGGCTGAGGGGGGAAGGGTATTTGCTGAAAGGAATATTGGTGATTTTAATACGAATATAAACGAAATAAAACGTCTTCGTTATGTTATTGGTGTTTAATATTTTTTTATTAGGTTGTACTGATCTATCAGATCCAAAATAAAAATAAATAAAGAAATGCCGGCTACCGGTACTCGGCAGATAACAGCCATTTTACTCAACCGCAGTCTAATGGTTGACGAGAAAAAATATAAATTTGTTCGTGTTATACAATTAGATATAATCTAAACTAGTGGTTCCCAGCCCTTTTCAACATACCACCATAAAAAAAAAAAAAAAAACTTTTCGGCCATTTTCCAACCTAAGAAAAAAAAAAAAGTTGACTTATCTGAAATCCAAATTAAATGCAGAATATTTAGTTAACTTAAGCAGAAAGAATAAATCCGAACAGAGTACCAAAATCCATGACAGCATTATAGATGTATTACTGTCTCCCATCTCAATTAAGAAGAGAATCTTTAACTAACACTTAAATCAAAGTTTCAATAAATTTTATCATATTTGCTAAGACCTTATATTATGAATTGGATGTAAAGTGATAATTTATAAGTAAACATTATCACGCAATTGATTTATAATAAGGTATCTGTTTAAACAATATCAGGAAATAATTGTTGTGTGATTCAGCATGGTTTTACGTTCTTCTGCTCAATTTTAGATTTGCTCTACCAGTCGAAACAAGTTGTACTGGATTTTATTTCAAACTTTGCACCGATGATTTGTGCTGTTGTCAAATTACAAATGCTTTTACTGGAGTTGCATTATCAGGGTTAACACTGTAGTCAAGGTTACAAAAGTATGAAATTTTTTATTTATCTTGTATTTGATGGAAATTGCATAAGTTTTATTTAAAAGATGAAACCCCTACTATTTCTAAATTCTACAGGTTGTATTTGATGATGAAAATTTAAATTCTGTGACACGGGTGATTATTGAGAGTAAACACAGTGAACTTTAGGTCAGTCACTTTGAATTAAGTGTTTTAGAAAACCAACTGTAAGAATCGTAATAACATCAAACGTTGATCTCTATAAGGTTTTAGATATAGTATTTAAGTGTAATAAATAAAAAGTTTGCCACAGTCTCTCTGGGGGTGTTCTACTCAAAAATAATACAAATCAATATTAAAAATAAAAATATATGTTAGTGTGGGGTTAATTGGTGATGAATAATGTGAAGAAATAAACAAATAAATCTATACCTTGTGAGTTCTGAATATTGATTGGAAATGTAGTAAATGATAATATAAAAAATATTAATATTTTATTTAATTAGTAAAGAAACATTTAATTTTTAATACATAATTGATGAGATTTAATAGAATTATTATATATTACTAGCCGGGTACCGTCGCTTCGCGCCGGAACCCTTGCTTATATAGCATTAAACAAAAAAAAAAAACTTTATTTATTTAGCAAATTAATATTGAGATCGGAGAATATACGACTTTCCAGCCCGTTGTGCCCTTCTCCACTTAACTCAGGTGTATTGCGGGTTGGCGCCACACACGTGGGGTTGCCGCCATACACTTCATCATCAGTTTGCCAGATTATTCCCTATCCCGAATTTCGAAAAATCCGGCCTTATTCCTTGTCTACATCATAAAGGAAACCTCTGTGTAAAATTTCAGCTTTCTAGATCCAAGGGTTTGGGGTGGGCATGGATGTCAGTAAGTGAGTGAGTCAGGACTTTTCTTTTTATATATGTAGATTTTCATGAATTTTGTTTTGTTAACATCATTGATTAGTTCTTTATAGATTATATTTGGATGTGTTATTTTCTCATTTTCAACTGTTATCCGATTCGTTCTTTACATATTATTCCTGGTGTTTTGATATCATGTTTATTTATGAAAATATGATCTATATTTGTTTTCGTATTTCCATGAATTGTACAGTTTTTTGTTGTTCCGTAAAGACGATTTTTGAAACCATTATTGCACATAAGTTTTACGTATTTCTATACAACATTGTTTTTATTCATTTTGAAAATATCTATATTTACGTTGCCAATCAGTATAGTTGGACAGTTGTTTAATATATTTTCATTTTTTATGAATAGATTCTCTATTTCAGTAACATTTTAGTAATTTGTAATTTAGCATTTTGCTTACAAAATGACAGACAGAATAACGTTTTATAATATATGTTTTTATAATATATAATAATAATAGCCGGGTACCGTCGCTTTGTTCCGGAACCCTTGCATATATAGCATTAAAAAAAAAACTTTATTTATTTAGCAAATTAATGTTGCGATCGTCGGAGAATATATAACTTCCCAGTCCGTTGTGGCTTCTCCGAATAACTCGGATGTATTGCGGGTCAGCGTCACACACCGAAAATTCACATTTTTGCATGTATCTTGCAAACGCTGAAGCGTTTGTGAATAAGTGATATATCGTTCGATAGAACTTTCAAATACCAACATTTTCTCAATATAATGTTCTCTTCCATCTTTTATACTTTTCGTTTAAATTGAGAAAAAGTCAAAATTGGACCCTTTAAAAGGCGCCATCTTGGAAACCAAAAACTTTTTTCGAAAGATTTTTGTAGCATTTGGTTGTCTTAAAAAGATCTACATTTTATCCATTTACATGACCACTCTATCTCTTATAGTTTGGTCAAAAAATTGGAAAAACTTAGTCTTATGACAGACAAAATAACGCTTTTATAATATATAATTATTTAAAAGTGAAGTTAAAACAAATGTTAATGATGACACTGTTTTTGCTAAAATACAGTATAATAATATAATTCTACAGTTAATTTAACAAATGTGATATTGACAAATGATATTAAAAGCAAACAAATGCCCATAAAAGAATTGTTATGCTATTGTGCTAAAATGAAGTGTTGCACTACAGGCCAACATAGTCGTTTGGGTCGTGGGAGGTAAGGCTCCCAGCATTTCAATGGAAAATTAGGTCAGGTGGTCATTCCGATGCCTGCTTGTCCCTAACCCTTGGAAAAGAAACTAAGTACCCATTCATCAGAGCACTGGATAGCTTTGGAGAAGAATTCAGCATGGAAAAAAATCCCGTCCTCTGCTGGGAGTTGAACACAGCTCCTCGAGGCTATAGTTATCTTAGCAGTCTAATATAATGTTTGTGCAATTATTTTACCATAAAGGTTTTAATGAAATAATGATGACTTGACTATGTTACAGTTGCATCATCTAAACCCACATGTTGTCGGATATTTTTATTTAATAAGTTACTATAGTATAGTTACAACGATTTACTGTTAATTCATTAAAATTACTCTTCCTTTACTAAAAATAGATTGTAATGAGTTGAGATATTTATTACAGGGTTTTACCAAGCCAAAAATCTGGTCACTAATTTGGTACATTGCAGTCCCAATGATAATAAATTTGTAATGATTAATGTGTATAAGATACTTCGGTACTGTAATTACAGTAGTGCTTGCATAACTTTTTCCCTTTTTTTCATTATTGAAGAAAAACTTTTGCTTGCTTTTTTATTACCCGTGTGTTTTGGAATTACAAGTAACGGGGCGTCCATTAATTACGTGAGCTCAAAATGGTGAAGGGGGGGGGGGCCTGCAAAATCTCACCAAATCTCATTTAAAGGGAGGGGGGAGTTAATGACAATCTCACGTTAATTTTTTAATTCAGAGATTATACGTGTTATAACAGATTATAACATTTTGTAATCTTGTGAGGGGGAGGGGGGACAATTTTTTAAAAAACACCTCACTTAATTAATGGATGCTCCCTAATAAAACTCAATGAATTTTGTTGAATTCTGTTTGAAGACGTAGTTTACTACAATTTTTGAAGCAATTTTAGCAGAGGGATATTATTTTAAAAGACATTTTTACTGTTTTTATTTCAGAAAATGTCTGAAAAATGCTTTAAGAAATGTATTGGCAAACCAGGAAGCAGCCTGGATAGTTCCGAACAGGTATTTATTTATTATTAAAATTTCCACTTGATATATTTATATTATTATAAAATTTTATTTTATTTTGTTTTAAATCCTTGAATGTTCTTGAATTTATCGTGAAAAACAAATCAACAATTAAATATTTTTTTTTAGAGTTGAGATTAATGTTTTCGTGTGAGTAAATGAAAATAAATTTGAATCAGATCTTTGTTAATTTTTTTTTTAATATTCATTGAAATATCTTTAGCTGAAATCGTTATGATTGACTTTGTTTCAATCAGGAGACTATTACAAAAGACAAGTTGAGAATAAAACATGCTGTTTTAGCAAAGGTAGACTTGGATCTTAACTACCTGCAAGTTGTGGCAATCAGAATACAGTAGAGCATCGATTATCCGAAGCAATGCTGCACGTGGGGGGTGGGGGGTTCGGATAACTTGATATTTCGGATAGCCGATCATTGTACTAGTGTCATAGGAGCAATATTAAACACAAAACCTTATATTGTATTTTAAACATTGCTAATTATGGTCCAAGTCATGTTTTAGATAATAAATTACCTTATTTTAAATCTGTCCTGTGACTTCGCTGCGTTGTTTTTGTCGTTATGCGTTTCGGAAACTATGTCCCATCATCAGACCTATCACTCGGAAAGAACTGAAGTAATTCGCAAATTAATTTTTTAAATTTTTGTCTACTGAAACGCCTTCGGTTAACCGATGTTTCGGTTGATTGATAATGGGATAATCGATGCTATACTGTATAATAAAATTAATCCTTAATGTTTGATATTCAGTGAATTCATGTCCTTGCAAGTGTGAAACCTATCTTAAAAAAATCTGCAAACTTGGATATTTGGTTAGTTGAGGGTTAAATGAATAACACCCACTCAATGCTGCTCGCTTTTTTTCATTCGTCGTCATCCATATGCCGAGTTTGGGTTTATATTAATATATTGTGCAGTTTCTCCTCAAGAGGGATTGTTAATCAGGTGCAATTACGATCAGAGCAGCAGCCTTCGAAATGGATTTTAGTCAAGTTTGCCTCTGCTCAGCCGATAGTAGAGGGAGGATAACCTGAAGGATTTCTTTATAATGAATTCAGCTTTCTTTGATAGCGAGAGAAAGTTTAGCGGTAATAGACATCATTCTGATGTTTTTCAAATTCGTTTTCTGATAAGAGGCATTGCTTATGATAAATATGGATAAATGAAGCCATCAGTAAATTCACTTATTATTATTATTATTTGTTTTCCTTTTTAAAAGTTACAGTGGTGAAATGTGAGGATTTGAAGAATGTGGATTATTAGAATTTTTTTTTTTACCGCCTTCAGATCATTTACCAATGTTAATATTTTTATCTATTCATTTGCTAGTCAGCAAAACTGACCAATGGCATTGTGATATCTAGAATTTGAAATTTTAAAATGGAGATACTTTTGAATTGTAAACAAATAAGTTGGTTTTCACTCAGGTTTTCGTTTTACCAAAATCTTGGATTTTCTGATTTTGGAAAGACATCGGATTTCTTTCCTCTGTTTTTAATTAATGCAATTTTGATGTCCTGTTCCTGGATGGCTATTTTTTTTTCTCCCTTTTTTTTTCTCCAAATTTTTTGGTTGAGATATTGGAAGGCATTGTAGTGCATCACATTCGACAAGACAGTTTCAAATCCAATGTTAGTGTGGATGTGCCGAGCTCTCGAGATGACTTCCAAGGTGTTCAGTTAGAAAATGTTGCTTCCTACTGTCACTCCTTATGTCCATTAGAAAGATTTAGCTTCCTTTGGAGGAGCCGAATGAATACAAGCTCTTTTATTAGTGACGAGCTGTGCCCCATGGTGTCACCCGTGTCAAATTCGGCCCTTCTCGGTAATGTTTGGTTCTCGTTGTGCGGCCAAGCCACCCCGTTGTCGCCGCCGCACCTGTTGGTTGACGTTTGTTTATTGCTTCACTCCTATTGGTCATAGTGTGATGTTGTATAGCCTATAACCTTCCTCAATAAACGGGCTATCTAACGCAAAAAGAATTTTTCAAATCAGACTGGTAGTTCCTGAGATTAGCGCGTTCAAACATACAAACTCTTCAGCTTTATATATTAGTATATAAGATAAGCCATTGAGTGGAACATTATTATAAAGAGTATAGACATACTCGTACAATGTTACAAATACTTAAGTACGAAATATTTTAAGAGTTGATTATTGCTTAACAGCTTCAACTTCTAGGCATCCTCTATGATCAGGAAACGATGATGCAGATGTATGACAGTACAGTAAACACACGATTTTATTATTCACTTTTCCTACATTTACAAAGGTTTGAAAATTTCAAGCTGTAGTTTCCAGAAACTTCCATTTAAAAATAGTAAATGTTTCTATTGACTTAAAAAGGAGGTAATTTTAAGAGTTTTGCATTTTAAAATTAATCTTTAATTTTTTTTTTAAAAAAAAATTGCATTTTAAATTTAATTGTGATTGAATAATTATTGATGAAACATCATTTTCTTCAATTGAGAGAATGCAGGTATTTATTCCATATTTCTTCCTAATTTCTTCTCTTCTAGAACTATTATTATAAATCCACAACATACTCACATAAATAAATGCTATCAAACATACATTTATTCAAAGTAATTTTCGAAGAGATATAACACGTCTCTTCTTCTTCAGCTTAAAATTGTAACGAAATAAAAAAAGAATTTAAATAACAATTAAGGAAGACTACGTGAATATAATGTTACATCGATTGTTAAAAAACAATTGCTATTAAAACAATTACAATAATTTAAGAGTAGTACAAGTCATTAACCATTAAACACATCTAGTTTTACTTTGTTTTTACAACTTTCACAATTTTTATTGGCTATTTCCTTAGCCATTCTTGTTATCCTTTCATTCACTTGTATCCCATCATTTCTATTTAAATTACTACTTTTTGTGTTCCTAATATACATGCTTTCTATGATTTTTCTTGTCTTATGTTCTTTTTCCACGCATAAGATTTTAATCTCATTATTCATACAATGAGTTTGCTGAATACAATGTTCTGCCACTTCAGATTTGGTTATTGATTTATTATTTATGTAGCCATCGTGTTCCATTACCCGTTCCTTTAATGTCCTTTTACTTTCTCCAAGATAGAATTTCCTGCAGTTCAGACATTCTATCTTGTATACAATTCCCATTTCATGTTTTTTGTCATACATATTTAATTTATTACATACAATATTTTTAATTTTATTTTGATAAACAAATCCAATTTCAATATTAAAATTCTTACAAATTTTCTTAATTTGTAAACTATTTTTATTCATATATGGTATAAAAAATCTCCTTTCGTTTTGTACATTTAATTCCTTAATTTTAAATTTATTGTAATTTTGTATAGCTTTATCTATGAAATTATCATTATAGCCATTATTTCTTAAAACAACTTTCATGTTTTCAATTTCCTTCAAAAAATCATCTTCTGTACTTGTAGATCTGTCAATTCTTTGTAAGTAGTTATCAATAATGTTTCTTTTCACTCCTATATCATGCCCAGAATCAAAATTAAGTAAATGATTACTTTTATATTCTTTTTGATAATGTTTTAACACCAATTTATTTCCTTTATTTATTAGGCATAAATCCAAGAAATTTAATTTGTTGTTCAATTCTTTCTCCATTTTAAAATTAATCTTTTTGTTTCTTTTGTTTATATCCTTAAAAAAATTATCAAACTGTCTAATAGTACCGTACCAAACCACCAATATATCATCTGCATATCTAAAGTATTCTAAATTATATTTACATTCTTTCAAAAATTTGCATTCAAAGTTATTCATATATATATTACATAATAACCCTGACAAAGGAGAACCCATTGGGAATCCTTTCACTTGTTGGAAAATTTTATTTCTATGTTTGAAATATGTGTTCTTCGTAATTATTTCTACTAATTCCATTAATTCAGAATTGTTTAACTTATATTTTAACAAGATTTCTCTGTTTTTAAATGTCAAATCTTCAAGAATCATTAAAGTATCCTCAACTGGTATATTAGTATACATATTTTCAATGTCAAGGGAGAATAGATGGAATTTCCTCTTGTTGTTATATAAATGTTGAATTTTTTGGACCAAATCATTTGTGTTTTTTATTATAATTTCTTCTTTAGGAAGCTTGAAATTTTTTATAACACCATTAACAAACCTAGCCAAGTTTTGCACTGGGCATCCATATGCGTTTATTACTGGACGCATAGGATTATTGTCTTTGTGGGTCTTTATTCTGCCTTCAAACGTCGGAGTTCTGCATGAGTCTTTCATAATCTCTTGTTTTAGTTTGAAATCTATAGAACCATTGTCACTTAAATTTTTAACTATGTCCTTGACTTTTTTGTACAATTTGTATGTAGGATCCTCATCCAATTCAACATAATGTTCCTTGTCACTTACTAATTCATCCAATTTAGATAGATAATCTTCTCTGTCCATTATTACTAGATGATTACTCTTATCTGATTTTGAAATGTAAATATTTTTGTCTTTACCTATGTTTCTTAAAATTTCAATCTCTTCTTTATTTATATTGGTAACAGGATTATTACATTCCCTTTTAAATTTATCAATTTCTTCAAAGAATTTTTGTTTTTCTTGATTTCCTAAATATTCAGATATTATATTTAATTTGGCCAATGTTTTTAAGTCAAGACTCTCTTCTTTTTCCACAACAAACTCTAACCCTTTATTTAAAAGACATATTTCCTTCTTACTAAATTTTCTTTTACTGAGGTTTATGACATAATTTGATTGTTCATTATATATTTTCTTAGTTCTAATTTTCTTTACCTTTCTTTCTCTAGCTTTGCGTTTGTGACCAATATATTTCCTATGGTTCCAAGACATAATCAGAGTGTAGTCATCATATTTTAGTCTTCTTTTCAAGGAGATGTTTATCCTTTCTTCATCTTTCAAAAGTCTCTCTATAAATTTTCTTGTTCCATTAAGTTGATCCTCAACCAATTTTCTTTCAGCTTCCTTCTTTATTTCATCTGTTTTCGGAGTAGTAATTAGTACTGGGTTACAAATTTGAAGAGGACTAGGAGTTATTCCTTCTAGAATACATGTTTTTAGAAAATTCTCGTGTTCTTCCCAATTTGCTAGCTTCGTTACTATCCTTTGATGTCTGATAATCAACTTATAAGTACTTATTCCATATTTCTTCCTAATTTCTTCTCTTCTAGAACTATTATTATAAATCCACAACATACTCACATAAATAAATGCTATCAAACATACATTTATTCAAAGTAATTTTCGAAGAGATATAACACGTCTCTTCTTCTTCAGCTTAAAATTAATTTAAATAGAAATGATGGGATACAAGTGAATGAAAGGATAACAAGAATGGCTAAGGAAATAGTCAATAAAAATTGTGAAAGTTGTAAAAACAAAGTAAAACTAGATGTGTTTAATGGTTAATGACTTGTACTACTCTTAAATTATTGTAATTGTTTTAATAGCAATTGTTTTTTAACAATCGATGTAACATTATATTCACGTAGTCTTCCTTAATTGTTATTTAAATTCTTTTTTTATTTCGTTACAATTTTAAGCTGAAGAAGAAGAGACGTGTTATATCTCTTCGAAAATTACTTTGAATAAATGTATGTTTGATAGCATTTATTTATGTGAGTATGTTGTGGATTTATAATGCAGGTATTGTTCTTGGAAGAGAACTAGTCCTATCTCAAGAGCATTGCAGTGTTCTAGTGTTCTATTTATATAATTTAAATCTTTAATCTTGGGAATCAAAGTGAAGTCTCCGAAAACAAAACAAGCATCAAGAAATTCACAATAAAAAAATCCATGTGCCAGCATTCTCATCAGCCTCAATGAATTTTCATAGCGTATTAAAACAATAAAAAGCACAAAAACATGTATATAAACATCAATGGGTGAAACCAAGGGTTTACTAAATGATATCGTGTCATCTATGATGCAGTGACACTACAAGGATATAAGGTTTGATTAGAAAAGATAACGAATTAATATGTAGACAAAGTCTGATTGAACATTTACTTAAAATTCTCATCTTTTTTATTCATTATATGCCAAAATTTCATCCAGAAAATTTCTGGACTTCCTCGGACTTCTTTTTAGGCTTCTGAAAGACGCCTTATATCCCGGTTTATCTGTCTGTGGACACATATCCCACAATGCTTCGTAACGGCTTCTGTTAGCTGAGTTGTAGGGGGCCTGAATGTTTAATGTTGTAGGTGGCCTGTTAGCTCAGTTGGTTATAGCGTTGTGCTAATAACAGGAAGGTCGTGGGCTCAATCCCCTCATCAACTGAAGTTGTTTTTTTTTTTTTTTTTCAAATCCTTATTAGGAATTCAATGTATTAACAAGGTTTGAGTTAAGAACGACAATTATTCCATATAAATAGGGGTGGGTAAGATAGCGTGGGGTTGCAAACAGACTTGCGCGAGCATTTTCTACATCACCCGAGTGCAGTCTATTCTAAAATAAAGGTGACTCAGAAGCCGTTGCGAAGCACTGGGATTGGTTTGCTAATCACTATCCCTACCTTTTTGAAATTTGAATCTATGTATTATTAATTTTCAAAAAGAAGATTGAGGAAGTCCAGAAATTCTCTGGATGAAATATAGCAGTTAATGAATAAAAAAGATGAGGTAGTTTAAAATAAATGAATGGAGATAATTTGAAGCAATGACTGAAGATTATGGATCAGTTTCGTTATACTAAATTTCGTTCATTCAGTGTTTTTTTTGCTTGAGTGGTGGTTATACGATTAAATATTGTAATGTTGTTGTTTTTTGTTTCTTCAGCAACTTCAGGCGTGCTGCCAAGTAGTGTGAATTAATGCCTTGTTGTTGTTTGGTTTTAGAAATGCATAGCAATGTGTATGGATCGATACATGGACTCGTGGAACTTGGTATCCAGAACCTACAGTGGACGCTTGCAGCGAGAACGAAACCGTCTTTGAAAGGACTTAGCACTAAATTAGGACTCAATTGAAAATGCTATGCAGTTGTTGTGTTTTTATGAATGAATCGAGTGAAATTTCAAAGAAAAGAGCGAAGCACAAAGGCTGCTCAAAATGTGAACAAATAAGTAGAAAACTGAATAGAGAATATCTGATTTTTTTAAGTTGTTTTTTGTTTTAGTTTCTTTCTTTTAAATTTCAGTGAATTTATAGAAAGTACCAGCGAATATTTCACAATAATGATTTTATTTTCTTTTTCTTTGAACTGATAATTTATTTCTTTTTAACGAAATCTTGAAGAGGTTTTTAAGATTTTTCTCATTGTTTAAAAGAGTCATTTTCTTTCAAAATAACTGCAGAATAATCGGACGGATTGTAGAAATAAGATGTTACACCAACTATACCATCTTTCAGCACATTATTTGGTAACTGTTAAATGAAACACATTTGGAGTTAACAGATTCCGAAAAAGTAGATCCAGTTTCATGATATGACAAAGTATTGTTTAGTTACTAATTGATTTACCTCAAGCACAGTTGCTAGAGTTGAACGGAATTCAGAACAAAGTAAACCCATACCAAAGGTCGCATTACCATGTTTTGTATTTACAACTGATTTTGAGTCAATTACATTATTAAATGTCAACACTTGCATTTAACTTTGATAAAAAGAAGAAAAATTGATTTGGAAGTGAAATATTATGATTTTTTTTTTTTTTATTTGTAAGAAATTATTTTAATATTGAATCATAAACTAGAAATATATTACAAATCGTTACTGTAAATATTTATTTGAAAATAAATCATTTGTTTATTTTCATAGGTTGATGTTTTTATGTTGATATATTTTTAATCTCTTACTATCTTCAGTTGCTTTTCTTATTCGCCTTGTTCAGTTTTATTAACAAGACATGTTGGTTAACATCTTCTACTAGCAACAGTACGAACACTGATTACGTCTGAGACGAATTGTTTAAACTTCTACAACAAATTATGAGAAGGAACTGTAACATGTTTTATAAGTAGTTGTCTTACGATTTGTCTCTGAGGAGACAAGACAAGCACAAAAAATAAGAAAGTTTAATTTTTCCTAACGTTCTGTTGAGGTAAAAATAATTCCTAACTCAGAGGCTCCAACAATGCAACATTATATTTATTGGAAAGGCTGTTTGTAAAAATGATTAATAAATATATATAAGACCTTAGAAAAACCCTGGGTCCTAAAAATTATCCGACGGTTTTTAACTAGATGCCAAATGGTAATTGTTACGTAAAAATGAAAACAGACTTTTTAAGTTAAAAAATTAAAGCTTAAAAGTAGAAGAATGTTTTTATAATTTCATGTTAATAAGATTTAACATTAAATTATTTTAAAAAAACAAAAAAAAACCAAGGGCTGCAGAACGAATAAACAAGAGTGCCTTTTGTGTCAGTTATAAGAGGGAATCGGGAATGGCCCTTTTGTCCTGCTTGGGACTCATTAGCCTGATCCTCCCTCCCCCGATAAACCCTGGAAGGCTCAAACATAAGTGGAGGTCACCCCTGCATCCAACAGTTACCCCGAAACCAACAAAATCCAATAATAAATTGCACTGTAGCACCTAATTGATTATTGTTGTTTTTTGGTTTTGGGGGTCACTGTCAGGTGTGGGATGATCTCCACTTATGTTCACGCCTTTCTGGGTTTATCGGGGGAGGGAGGATCGGGCTAAAGAGTCCCAAGCAGGATGAAACGGTCATTCCCGATTCCCTCTTATAACTGATCCAAAAAGGGGTTCTTGTTTATTCATTGTGCAGCCCTTGGTTTTTTGTTTTTAAAACGGGAATCATTTTCAATCATATAGAATCACCAAAGAGTAAGAAATGAAAATACGTCTTTTTATTATTATTTTTTTTATTTCTTATCCTCAAGAATTTTGTGTTGAATTGATTCTTCTTAGGAAGGTTTTTTAAATTTCCTATAATTTTTATCTTGAATAAAATGTATGTTTTAATAATTTAAATGAATGAACTTTTATTTCTATAGAGTATCCATTTTACACATTTGACAGCATATTGCGAAGTGTTATTGTAACGCAGTTGCTACATGTTATCCTGAATATTGTTGCTTGAAACCGACTTCCACATGAAGAAAGAAAAAATGAATTCTTCATTGTATTAATTTCTTTATTTCTTTTATTTCTTAAATTTCTTTATTTCTTTTCGAAGCTTACAAAAACAAAAATGAGCTTAGTATTTTTGGTAATATTTGTTGATGGCAATATATGAAACACACAAAGAGAAATTCTAGTCATCCCCATTAGGATCTTGGTTACGAAGCAGCTTGAATCCACTATTGATTCTTATCAGTTGCTTAACGACTCAAAAAAGTCAAATGTTTTAGACACTTTTTAACTCTACAGCTAGTGTCGGTTTTCTTTTTTGCAGACCAATTGTTTAGTCACAAAATATATTATAGTCTATAAAATATTTCTAAGAATAGTGGAACAGAAATTAAAAAGTTACGTAATTCAAAAAAAAGATTGCTGTTACTGACTGATAAAATGAAAACAAAGGCTTAGGATGGTAGAAACATACTCAAGTACAGCTTTCAATTGGGACTATTTAGTTTGTGGCAGTACACAAGTTAGTGAATTTCTTCAAGTTGTTTATGAAATGAAATATAGAAGAATGATAGTAAAATGGTGAAGTATTATAATTTTGAGAGCTATACAGGTTGATTCAAAAGTCGCATGACATAGGACAACTGTTATTTGTGCAGATGCCGAAAAAAACGATATTTGTTGAGCAAAATTGTTGGAAATATGTTTTAAATCATGACCTTGATGTTGAATTTTTATTTTTTTAGGCATTTCAGGTATTTTGTTAAGTTTGTGATTTTAAGCAGACTAATAAAGTTACCCAATAATTAACCTGAATGGTGAATCTTATGTCACAACAATTAAGCTCCTGTTTTAACACCATGTATTTCCAACAATTTTGCTCTATATTGTTTTTTCAGTATCTGCAGAAATACCGGACTTGTTCTACATCACGCGGCTTTTGAATCACCCTGTATTTTATTATTTTTATTTGTTAAATTGCAAGAATAATGGCTTAAACTTGAAACGAAAATAAAAATAAACAAGTTTCTATGAAAGGAGGTTCTATAAACTTAAAGTTGTTTAATAAACTTTTACCCAAAAATATTTTTCTATAAATGCAGAAAATGAACAAATTCTTCAGAAATGATTTACAACAAAAGGTATTGTTAGATTGATTAAATAGAGGCGTGCTTGTTTTTATCCATTTAATTAGATTTGCATTCAATAGCAAACAATAGATTGAATCATTTTCTTGTAGAAGTGGTGCAAGAATGTTTTGAAGATACAGTAGAGCCCCAATTATACGCGAGTGCCACGAAAAAGTTTTTTAATTATGAACCTCAAAAAAAAACAATTTTAATCCAAGCCAACAACAGGGAAAGTACAATAGGCCCTGAAGTGCGAAGGTCAAAAATTACTGACAGGCTTATTGTGCATCATAATCCTATAGGCCTTCTCGGAATTTGTGGATGAATGGCAGGCTCTTGCTCTTCAGAAAGGTTTCTGTTTTACTGTACATATTTTAAAAGTTTTGCAATATTATGTTTTTTGTATAATGAAACGTAGTTTTTAAGTTGAAATATTTTTTTCGTGTTTACATCTTATTTTTAGTCTTTTTTTTTTTTTCAGGCTATCCATGATTTTTATTATCCGTGGTACCCTTGCCATCCAATTTCGTGGATAATCAGAGCTCTACTGAATTACTATATTTTTTTGAGGGAACTTTGCTACTTGCCTTCTGTCCTCAATTATTGGTTGGCTGGAGGTAATAGATTGGCTGCCCAAAGATATTGGAATAAAATTGCAGTGGAATGAATACTCTTAAGGTATCCAGAAGTGCATCGAATCGGGTATATTTATGCGATTTTATTGGGGAAGCAAGGTATGATCCAATGAGCAAAAACAATAAAACAGCGTACACAATGGAGATCTAAACATCCAAACCAAGAGTTCCTATTTTTTCAAGTTCTTTTCAACATTAAAAACGTCTCTGTAATTGAATAAAGGGCACAGTGCAGTCCCTTTGGTTCCAGTCCATTACTCCATGCATGCTCTGTTTCCCTGAAATATGGACAAGTCTTTAAATAGATAGAAGGTGATGATGAAGAAGGGAAGAAGAAACTCGAAGTAGGAGAAGGGGGCGACATTTTGGGAAACGTGAAAAATTTTTACAATTATTTTTCAATTTGCAGGTGAAATTTTTATTAGTTTGGTTCAAGATATTTGCTTCGAACATCTTATCAGAATGCTCTGCGTTGCTTTAGAAGGATAAAAAATAACCCTTTTGTGGTCATTTGAATTGTAAAATTTTATTTCAAAGATTCCTTGAAAATTATAAGAGCAATTGGATTCATTCTTTTCAAGTGCCGTACCTCTCTTAAACTTGGATTCTGGTATTTAATGATAGTTATTTATTAGTCTTGGTTCAACATGTTTCACTTCCTTTATATTTTTATAAGCAAGGATTCCATAATGAGGCTCATTTTTAACCCCCCCCCCCCACCCCCCCCCATATTTTCCACGGAACATCAGCCATGACCAGCAGTTCTGTTCTTTTTACACACAGTATATTCGTATTTTGTTATCACAATGCTTATCTGAAGCTTCTACGAAATTGGTGACTTATGTTTGCCATCTCTGCTGCTTACCTTTGGTGATTGTGATAATTTATCTTCACATTAGAAATACTTAAGTTTGCTGTATTAACTATACTGCTGCAAAGTGGGATGTAACGTCATTGCACAAAAATGAATTATTTGGTTATGATGCTTTAACTTGTTTGAATAGTCGAAGGCCAAGCAGATTTGGAGTTATCAGTTTGTCTTTGTTTTTAGTTTTTCCAGGAAGTGATTTAGGCCTAATCTTTCTTTAAACAAACATTCAATTAGTGTCTTTCAGTGAATGGAAAAGGAGTTTAAAGCATTAATTTTACAGCTTTATTTTTTATTGTTTTTTGTTGTTGGAGATCATTGCTGGGAGCGGAAGTGATAACCTACATTGCATTCTGAGCCTATCATCAAGGGTAAAGTCAATTGATGATTCCTAATACGGATGAAACAGCTGTTCCAGATTCCCATACATGATGGCTGAGGGTGTGAAAGCTTATTTCCTGTGCATTAATTGAATTTTTATTTAATGATTTATCTGTGCACTTTAAAATATTGCTTAATTTTCTTCTTTTGTAATTCCATCTCCTACCACACTTTTTTTCTTTCAAAGAAAACATACAACTTGATATAAGATATTTCTTAATATTTAATCCTTTTTAGGTTTTAGGGTAATCTATTCCATAATTGTTCATTTGTTTGAATTTTTTTTTAGGTAGCTCTAGTTCTTTCTTCCACCACCAGGGGAACATCTCCAAAGATTAAAATGAACTGTTAAGGGAATATGAGTTTTAGAATTAAAAACAATTTCTCTTACTGAAATTAACTATCTATTTGTCGTCTATCCTTCTGCTCTTTACTCCTTTTACCCTAGTTTACAGATAATGGCTGTGAACAAAATGAACTTGAAACTGAAGTCAGGAATCGGATCTGACAAGAGTAGCAGATTGGGTGTTTTTTTATTATTTTATTGAGTCTGGATGACAAATGGTATCAGGGGCAAATAGTGGTAAGTGATGATATTATATTTAATTTTCGCTGTTTATTCTGATTTTAAGTAAAGGCATGCCCTGCACTTATGTCACCTTTGCTAAGGTCCCCAGGGATGATGTAAGTGGAACCATTACCTTATTTTTCACGTACCGGTCTATGAACTGCATATTGTACCACCCAGGAGGAGGAAGCTTTTAGGACACATTAGCATAGAGCGCTTTGCAGTCTTTCGAATGAACAGAAATGCCCGATAAAGAGGTGCAGAAAAGAGCAGAAAAATCTGTTCTGATCTTTACCTTGTTTTTTATATTTGAACTGACCGATGTGTTGGCAAAACAAAAAAAAGAAATTGCTGTGCAGGTTAAGGTTAATGGAACATAAATCCCAAGCAGATGACATTACGACTACCAGGGTGTAGTGTAAATTGAAAATAGAAGTCTGAAACGATGTAATTCAGGACATGACTGCACAGTTTACGTCACAGAAGAACAATTGGAATTGCTTTTATTGACTGTAATTTTAAAAAAGTGATCCAAAAATTCCCTCAAACTGTATTCCTTCAAGCTGAATTACCTTTTTTTTTTTTTTACTTGAATATTAGAATTTACAACAATTTAAAATTTAAAATATGTTGCATTGAATCATATTTGGATGTTTTTTAATAACGGGAAAGGTTTATTAATAGAATATTAAATCATTATATGTAGTTATTAGAAGAAAAACCATCAGTAATTAGATGATTACTTAAAATAAAAAAAAGAAGACTCCTTTGAGACTACTCGCATCATTTTAGTGTATACAACTATTTTGTGAGCTATTGCCAAAGATAATTTTCACATTTTTGAATTTAAAAAAAGATTTAAGATAAAATATTAATTATGCATAACTTTAACGTGTGTACAAACAATTACATGAGAAACAAAAGAAAAACGCACCAGACTAAGAGTTCACTGATCTGTTTTTTGAAATTGGAGGGCCGTTGTGGTGTTTACTTTTGTTTTCTTCATATGTTTTTCTAGTTCACTGAGATGTAAGATACTGGGTGGATCCAACTGACGAAGGTCAGGAAACCAGAAATGGTCCATCTTGGGTTCCCGGTATCACAATTTCAAAAAACAGATAAGTGAAGTCTTAGTCTGGTGCCTTTTTCTTTTCTTTCTCATATAAAATATTAACTCTCCTCAGGATATAGTTGTTGGTGAACTGATTTAGGATAAGTTCAAGGCATTAGTATTAATTTTGTAAAATGTTTTGATGAATTTTGTTTGATGTTGAAGACTCAGTGAACCTGTAGTTACTTGCATCTGTATCCAATAAATTGACTGTATGGATTTCTGTAATTAAAAATATAGTAGAAATAAGATGTAAATGTGAAACTGTAGCGAAATGAGTACAAATATTCTACTCTTCATGCCATGCTTAAGCATTGGGCTGAAAAGAGTCATAATGTAAATCGGTCTAAAAAGAGCAACCTTACAATAATAGGAAATTCCTGATGGATGAATATATTATATATCAAATTTTCTTACCTTTTTAATCTTTTTTAAATAAATTTTTAAGTCTGTTAAAGAAATGCAAATCAGTAAATAAAAAACCCTAAAGAACTTTATACTTAAATAATAAATGAATGCAGGTTTGTTTTAATTCTTTCTGTTGGGCAAAAGGCTTAAGTCATTAAGGAAGATAAATAAAATGGTTTAACATCGCACCAAAGTAATATAAAGAATAAAGAAATAACACCACATTTTAAAATATCTGAGATTTCATCGGTGAGAGTCGGGGACGGCCATTTCATTCTTTTTGTGGACTCGTCAGCCAGACCCACTCACCAGATGAAATGCTCAGATAATGCAACAGTGATAAGGGAACCCACTCTTGCTCCCGAGTGTATCTCTGCTTACACAACAAGAACACTTGCTTTGACTAGGACAACAAGAAGTTAAGCTAATACTCGGAAATCAATGAAAACAAGGTCAAATATCTCAAAAACGCTTGAGTGTTGGCCCCTCAACCTAGATATATTTTTGAAGTATTCCGTTTAAACTTTCATCTCACAAAAGGGCATTAATTTTCACGGTATACAGGCCGTGCCCTCTCTTTGTAAGAAATTTATGTAGGAAATATAATTTGTTATTACGAGTTAGTTTTCTTTTGATGAACTCTCCTCCTCTTGTTGACAATGAAGTGACAGGTAGGGATTGGTGCAAGGTTTACTACCAAAGAAGAAGCTTTACTATTGGCTGGTTAATGAAGAGAGGAGGATAACGGATTTAATAATCAAACAGAATTCACAACAAAGGTAAGTTATTACTAGTTTTATTGTTATTTCATAACAGTCCATTGTCACATTTTATAGGATTGTAAACTGAAAAAAAAAAGCAATATTATTTTTAGTTAATTGTACTAGATTACAAAATATTAAGTAATTTTTAGAAACGGGAAAAGTTAGTTGTTGATTGTTTGATGTATATTTTACTTGTTTTTGTTTTTTATAATTTTTGAATTTTATTTTAAAAAATAGGCTTTTCAGTATTTTTATGTTAGGACCTTTATTTTCGTAGCACTACGTATTATTTTATTTTTTTAACTAAATATAAATTTGTTTCTAGTTTTGTTGATTAAAATAAATAAATAGTTATTTATTTATAAATAACTATTAAAATAAATAGTTTTTTATTGTACACTAAAAACTCGTTAATCTGAATTTGATGGGGCCACGCCCGTTTCGGGTAATCCGCAATATACCGGGTAATTCATAAAGTACTGGAAAGTACTGGTGGTTTTCACCGCCCCTTATCTTTTAAACTACTGCTCATAAAAATCTGAAACTTTTTATATAAAATCGTCAAACATATAAGAGTTATATTTTCATATTATTATTTATTCATTATTATTGAAATTCATTTTATTTGCGTTCAAACACCCCCAATATATTGTATATTTAAATAACTGTTGTGATGTTGTTTAAAGTCTGGATCCAATATTGAAATGATACAGAAACGTAATTAGGAAAATTTAATCTAAACACTTTTGTCATTAATTCCTTTGTTTAATTAAAAAAAAAAATGTATTTTTTTGAAAATGCATTCTGACAAATGACTTTTGGGAGATAGTGGAATAATTTTTTTGCATAATAATTTCGATAAATTGGGGATGTTTGAACGCACGCAAATAAAATGAATTTCAATAATAATGAATAAATAATAACATGAAAATATAACTCTCATATGTTTGACGATTTTATATAAAAAGTGTGATTTTTATGAGCAGTAGTTTAAAAGATGTGGGGCAGTGAAAACCACCAGTACTTTATGAATCACCCGGTATTGTATTAAACATGAACTGTACATTAAAAAATTTCAGTGAACAGTCAGTGGGTGCTAAGACCGTAGTTAGAGTGAAATTACAGCACTGTTAGGATATAATTATTTTTGAACCCTCTTCAATAGTGATAGTACTGTACTGAATCAATCAAATATTATATAAAGTGAACAATTCTTAGAATTTTTATCTTGAAAACGGGCCTAAGGATTTTGATGAGATGAGGAGAGTCTTCCGTTTTCGGGTGCGAGAATGCGATTTAGCTAGGTCTCGACTACGGTAAAACTCATTTCAGGGTAAATGATTGACCTGGGACCTGCGTACCAGATTATTGTCTACAGTGTTCTTACTTAATTTTCGTTTTATTTTATTCTTAATAAATTCGTGTTCTGTGCATTTAACGTGTAATAAAATAATAATTTTGCTTAAAAATAATTTTTAAAACTTTTCCTTTCAACATCGCGTATGTTCACTGCGGAGCTGTCCATTTCCCCGAAGGGGGTTAAATAACACTGTAGACCTGGTTCTTACTTTACTTTGGCTTTATTCTACAGAGCAAAGCTCGGTCTTCCAGTTACTAATCTTATTAATAGAGTTATAGTAACAATCTCTTGTGTACGCTATTAACTATTGATTATAGCGACAGAAAAATTCTTTTGTGTAATTTTAAAATATGCTAAAAATCGTTTCGGATAAACGAGTTTTTATTGTACTTATTTTAGAGCATATTCCGTATTTGGCAAAAATGAGCGAATTATCATCATATTTAGGGTTACCTTTCTTTCGAATAATTAGAAAATCTCCGAGCAGAGGAGTGAGAGGTTTTTGAATATTTTTTGTTTTTGTGTTTTTTTAGGCGCACTCTTTTTTGTTGAATAGTGATGTATGAGATCACATCTTAAATTCTTTTAGATCTTTTACCCATGACCTATTTATTAGCTTTATTACGTTTCTGTGCATCTTAAGACCTCATTTAAAATGCATCACTGCAGAATGTTCTCTTTATAATATCGTAGGGTAAAATTAAATTTGCGGTTATTTTCCCATTTTATTCCGTTGACCAGTGTCATTCATCAACTTCCATGTGATTAACATGAAAAGCTTACGTTTTAATTTTTATCCTGATCCATTTGCATGTTTCAATAATTTTCGAAGTCGTAAGGATTAGGAAAAAGAAATGTAAAACACACACAAAAAAAAAAAACCTACAATCGTCAGTTAAAATGGCCGATTTTTAGTCTTCTGATCTAGGCCAGCAGACTGATGTTCCCGTTTTGTCTGTCCGTCTGTGAACAAGTATAATTAAAATCTCATTAAATTTTAATGATTAAATTGTTATGATTGCACAACAATAAAAACAATTGCGTCTTTTGCATTCGCAACAATCACATTTATAGTGATTGTCAAAAGGCGCAATTGTTGCGTTTATTGGAAATAAACACAAGGAAATTAAAGCAATATCAGTGATCAGAAGACGTTGCGAAGCATTGTGATTGGTTTACTAATCGCTTTCTCTACCTTGTTTTTTTTTTAAGCTTAACAATGACTTACAACATTGTTAACAGTACAAGACTCAAAAGGCGTACGAGGGAAAGAATTGGGAATTCGCGCTGTAAACAGTGACCCCTCAATAATGGCTCGAAACAGTCGTCCCAGAGTCTCAGCTCGACTCAAAAAGGCATTCTTATTTGAATTGATTGCTTTTCTTTTACCCTTTAAAGGGTTTATTATATATTTTTTTCCTCTTTTTCGTTTTTCTGGTCAAATGCCTTTTGTGGTAGCCGGAGTGCTGTGCAAGGATTTGTATTCCACATTTTGTTCTTATTTTTAGTAATTGAGGGGGTCACTGTTTACAGCGCGAATTAATAATGATATAGTTAACAAACAAACAAAAAAACAACTATCCAAAAGCGTATAAACATCAATGGGTGAGACCAAGTTGTTTACTAAATGACATCCTAGCTGTTTTACGCTTTATTGGCGATCATCGGCTAGGAGCAGTCACCAAAAAAGCGAAGTCTCGATACACAGACCTATAGGTGTTGACTGGTAACTGCTTCTAGCTGATGATCGCCATATTAGCGTGAAACATTTGTTCTAGGACGTCATTTAGTAAACACTTGATCTCACCCACTGTTGTTTATTAACATTCACATGCCCATTTTTAGTTTTTAGGCCTTAAAAAAAAAAAAAAAAAAAAAAATCATTGCGGCCGTGGAACGCGTGCATACGAATTTTCTCACCAATTTACCTTTTGGCGAGTTTTTTTATTGTTTATTTAAGCTTTGCAGTCTCCATTTCGACTAAAATTAAAGCGTACTTTTCCATAATATTTTACCATTCTATTTCGTATTTTTTTCTTTTTAGCCTTGAAAGAAAAAAAAAAGAAAAATATTCACATTGTAAATTACAACATCATTTGCATACAAACAAAATACACCTTCAAATTTTTCATTTTCTGAAAGTTGACTTACTCCTCAAATTTTTACATTATGTCTCCTAAAAATTCCAGTAAAAATGTTAATCATACAAAAGCAGCTCATATGAAATGGATTAGAATATACCACGACTACAAAGCATTGTTGGACATCAAATGGTTTGCCATCAGTAAGAGTCGTCATTTGTTTCGCATCAAATGCTTTTCCACGAGGATTTTCGTCGCCTTTCATTGCGGAAATTTTTCCACAGAATCCTCGAACAGAAACTTTTAATATCAACGATAGATCATTCCACGTCCGTACTGTCCTCCCAATGAGAGATGGCCGCCCTGTTTTTGTGAGATCTGCGCATTATCATCGATTAGTCTGGTCAGGCACTTCCGTCTGATGTTATGACAGGACGCCGCCATTACGGTAATCGCTTGTTACTTTGCAAAAGCGCATTGTATTTAAAAATAATATATATTTATTTATTTATATAAATACTTATTGTTAGCAACTGGTATTGAAATAACGCTAAATAGTCGAGAGAAGTTTTAATTTGGCGTTATCAGCATGTCTTTCTCAGTGAAAACAGACTCTGTCGTCCATTGTGACAGGAAAACATAATTGATCAGCTACCGGAAGGGCTGCGCAGTTCAAACTTCCGCCGGTCAACTTTCATTTTGAGGACAATACCAAGTTTCAAAAGGTACGAGTGAAGATACATGCGACATGATGAGGATTTTTACAAGTCCAGTTTTACTTGGAAAATTAGTTTAAAAAATATTTAAATTCCGAGGCAATATTTAGTCATAAACAATTCAATAGAAAGAAAAGATTCAAATGTACAAGAATATTTAGTTACAACTGGAAAAGCGGTTTCGTTTATATAAATGCGCTTTAATTAAAGGGAGAAGCACAATCAAAAAAAGAAAATCGTCCAAGCGAGTGTTCTTTGTGTCAAGAGCCAAGCAGCTTCTGGGTCACGTGCCGTTTTATAGATAACCCCAAAGAGCAACTCGGGTCCAGCGTTGAGATAAGGATGAATTATAACGTTCGGGTTTTTGTGCGAATTGAATCTACTCAGATTGAAAAATGAGGATTAAATCGTTCTTAGAAGTATGGACGTTGCTTGGTCATGTGGCCAGTAAGTGATACATTTGAATTCATATACATCAGCTGTTAACTATATCGTGATCACTTATTTGTTATAACCAAATAGTTTAATGAACTCTGACGCGAGGGAGGTGTGTTGCGTAATTGTGCCTTTAGAAGTGTTTTGTGTTGTTGTTGATGATGTTAGTTCGTTCTGAGACAACATAGATACATAAATATCCTAGTGTACATCGTAGGCTAAATGTAACATTCTTATGCAGTAAACTCCCGATTATCCGCGGACCTCTCCTGTTTCCATTTTTTTTACTATACAATAAATTAAGGAATTAAAAAAATTAAATCTAGAATAAGGTAAACAATAAAAGAGGCTAACAAAGTAAGTGAAGACAATTATTGACAAACAATTTAAAGAACGACCTTGTGGGCATAGGTTAGGCCGGCAGATTACACCAAATTACGGGAGAGCCTTCCCGTAATAATAAAATTTAAAAATAAATAAATAATTTAAAATAAAATAATTAGTTTATAAAGTGTGTACTGGAACTGTAAGTATCGCCATTTTAATGTAAATAAAACATGTTAAAAGCATTTTTATGTTGATTTTCGTCCTATTTCGGATTATCCGCGGTATTCGCTTATCCGGTGGCGTTGATGCGCCACCAAATTCGGCGGATAATCGGGAGTTTACTGTATTTACCACCAATAAATCCTTTTCCATGCATGCGCAAATCATCCAAGTGCAGATCAGAAATTATTTAATATTTGTAAACAGTGATTTCACTTAGCGTGAAACAACGATCACTTGACAAGAAACAAGTAAACTTTATAATAAGTTTACAGTCCTTCCAAAAAATAGATATTTTCATAACATTATAAGAAGCGCAAATATATGGATTATTCCTTTGAAATTCTCAAAACAAATTTTAAAACTAATAACAATGGGTGAGACCAAATTATTTACAACTGACATCCTGGAACTGCTGTTTCACGCTCGTTGGCGAACATCAGCCTGGAGAAGTCACAGTAAATAACACTTACTGATAAATTTTAAAACTGTTTATTAACTTTCATTGATATAAATAAAACGAGTCACATTGTATAATGAAACATTTTTTTATTAGATATCCCAGTCGATTTTTTGATGTTCAATTCCTCATTTCCTATACGTTTACAAATTCAAAAATGCGCTGTGTATACTCCAGTGGCATTACAGAAAATTAAGCAATAAACATAATTGTCAATTTCAAATAGGCCCTACAACATTAATTCAATGACAAGGATTTTTCTTGCGACGGAAGAACTTAATTGTTTATGTCCTCAACAAGCGATTCTCAAAGGTGAGGCACGAGAAAAAAAAAAAAAAAAAAAGTATTTTTTAAAATAAAGGGCGAGACCAAGTTAATTTAGTTTCACCGTTTCACGCTAATATGGGATCATCAGCTAGGAGCAGTCATCAGTACACAACCAGATCTCGGTACTCGGGCCTATATAAGAAAACGTCGGAATCAATGTGGAACCCGAAAATATTTTTATTAAAACGGGAAAATAAGAGGAAATATAAAATCGGTATTAAGTATTTCCAACAGCATCATTTATTAAAACAAGAGGAACAAGTTAATTATAAGTAATACAAACTGGAACGGTTAAAATAATTACAAGATTTTTATAGTCGATATTTACATTATTTTTAATAGTTCATTGAGAAATATGGGTTTATTTACTTTTGCACAATTGTTTAATACGGGATCGAGTTCGTGGTAAAGCAAAGAAGAGGCTTGGGAACAACGTTTAATGTGATTTTTCCAAATCCATAAGTGTGCCGTGAAGCAAAAAATATTGAGAGGCATTGGTCTAAACGAATGAATTTACAAAATAGAAATTTCATCAACCGTCTGTTTAATTTGTGGTCTCCGGTTTTTAATTACACTGTTATTAAATCTATTTTTCTATTGGATAATGCACATTGATTTACTATATTACCATAGCGAATACAATCATAAACTTGAAGAGATTTCGTTAGTTCACTATTGAAGCATTTCGTTCAGCACCGAGAGTAGCGCTGCAGTCGCGAGTGTGGCTATGCAGCGAGATATACACTCGATAATGTATGTCAATGCTTTGAACTTAAGTTTTTAATAAATTTCGGTGTTTTTGGTAAAAATTTAAGCAAGAAAAAGTGATGTATGAGTTATTAGGAACAAACATATTTTGTTCCCGCCTCATTTGTTTTAAGTTGGGCTTTAATTTTTGGATTTCATAGGTATCTTTATAACTAAACAAGATATAGTTGGCTAAATCGGAAAATTTAACGTGCTATGAGAGAAATGAAAATGGGAACAAAAGCAGCACCTGAATAAAATTGCCT
>JAFIDM010047234.1:9560-36780 GCA_023159025.1 Thereuonema tuberculata
GAATTCTACAGCTCCCTAAGTACATCTCAACATTTAGGACTTATAGCCGTTTCCACACCGACAAACAGACAGTTCAAAATCACGTCGAATTCTCCCGCTTCCTACCACAGATCACCACCACCGGCCTCACTCCAAAATGACTGACTTCCAATAAGTCTGAACACATCTTACCAGCTCACTGCTCTGACCTCCAATAGTGACCCCTTTGACCTGTCATCTCTTCCTTATATGCATATGGTTACCCCCTCCAAAGTCATAAAACAAAATTTGGAACAGGATTCTCCCTTTGACTCCATTTCCCAAAATAGCTTTGCCCTCTATATGAAGCTTTTTGTCTCCCGAATGGAAAATTTCCACAGACAGATTGAATCATCAAAAAAAAAAAAATTTTGCTTACTAAATATTAAAAACAAAAATTAGGGAAAAGAAAAATAACTATCTTAAAACCAGCCCCACTCTCTTTACAATAAGAAAAATTAAAATTTTCAACCTAATCTTTTATAAATCAGCTCTACTCTCTTTACAAAAAAAAGGTATAAAATATCATAACCACCACCATTATATATATATATACATAAAAAAAAATGGTTTGATAAATAATTGAACCATTACACATGCATTTGCACATGATTTCCCTACCTGTAGGGTAATTGTGTGCATGTAGTTGGGTAATGGTGCGCAGGGACGAATGGATTGAAATAATTAGAACAAATGTGTTTCATCAAAACTCAATATTTATTTTACATATTGGAAAATCTTATACCTAAACAATACTTTCTGTAAGCTTTAGTATTTACTTAAAAAATGTCTTTTATTTAAAATTCCAACATTGTTTTATGGGTTAAGGCAAAAATAACACGCACAATTCTCTGCTGTGTCTGCTCCTGAGCAGTCTGCATGGCTCCAGGACGAACAGTTCACGCACCTGTACCACAGTTCCCGGTCTTTACCAATGTCACCACAAATATTGCAAATGTCACTTGAACATTTTTCCACTGACGAAGACTATAGGTCCTTATCAAAATCATCAAACTCGTCATCTTGACACAGATTTTGGGGTCTGTCTGATTCTTCAGATGAGTCATTGTCATGTTTTATCTTCCTTTTAGGTTTTGTTGGTTTCTTATTGTTTATTTTATCCTTCTCATTGTCGAGCCCCAAACAACATGCAGCTTTTTTCATCTCCCTTTCTTTTTTCTTTATTTCATTGGCCTTTCTTTTTCTCTCTGCCACTTCTAATTTCACTTTCATAGGCTTGCTTGTTATTATCTACAAGTGTTGCTTTGCACGTGCCTTGGTTTTTCCTGGCTTCACCACTTTTTTTGGAATTGGGGCAAAGGATAAAAAGGAACTGTCTTTGGACGTAGATGGGATGGGGTCAACATGTAAGTCCGCTGAGTTACTTGGATTGATGTTTACTGCACCATTTCCAGATGGGGCATCATCTGTCTCAATTGTATTGTTTGTGCTTTTGGCTCTTTGGTTTGGGGTCACAGCAGCAGCAGAAATGTCTACCATCTCAACAGCGATGGTCTTATCATTGGCTTCATGTTGTGCAGCAGCAAAATCATCCTCTCCAAATTTGTCGGCATCAAAGGGATAAATTCCTGCTGATTTGAAACCCAAAACTGCAATGCTTATTTTTGCTACCTGTTCAAAAGCTTTATTTAAAAGCTCTGCTACATCATATTCTGTTATCTTTTATCTATTATCTTTTGTGTGACCGGTGGATGTCGGGTAGAAATCACTCGCTTTGTAAGTTATTTTTGAGTGGGCTGAAAAATGTGAGGTTTAGGGGTTGAAGTGTGCGGTGGGAGTGTAACGATGTGAATGAAGTTGCTTTTGCAGAACTTGTACACCTCAATTGGCACATGACTATTGTGATTATCCAGGATAAGCAAAACTGGAGAATCTTTAGTCGGGTGAACGTGATCCTTGAAGTGAGGCAGCCACTATAAAAATGTCATTATTGCTCCATCCATTTAGAGAGCTGGCGTAAGGAGCGCTGGGGGCCCATCTCTTTCAAGGAGTGGTGTCATTCTGGTGCAAGAGTAAATCAGCATGGGTGGAAGAAAATGTCCAGAAGCGCTCATTGCAAAAATTGCTGTGATTGTTCTTCCACGCTCCGCAGAAGTTGCAACACCAATTTGTTTTACCCCTTTTGGCCCATAAATCTTTGGACATCTTTTCTGACGGCACTAACCCCAGTCTCGTCTTGGTTGTAAATTCTGTGGGCGGGAAATGTATGCTTCTGCATCACTGATTCCAAATTTTTAAAAAATAACTGGACCTCTTCTTTGTTGAACCCAGCAATCCTGTTCAGGCTAGTGACCTGAGGTTGGCGAAGACTTATATTCGAATGTCTTTTCAAAAAAACCATAAAGCCAGTCCTTACCAGCTAGTCCTTGTTCATGATTGAAAGAAGCGGAATGTTATATTCCTCTGCATATTTAAATGCCGGCCGACCAACTGCTTTTGGGTTATACCATAAAATAATTTGCACAGCTTTAAAATATATTCTGCCAGATCTTGCTCAATCTCCGGTGAACACTGCACACCATTACCCAATTGCGCATTGAAAAGTATTTTAGTTTCTTACTACCTTATGAAGAGCTGCAATGATAAATTAATTGCACCAAACGATAAAGCAAAGACTACCATTAATTGTAATACTAAAGAGTCTTAAGTAAACTAAAGATCTACCCTTACCTTATTATTTTCTCAGGCACAAAAACAACATCACACACATACAGTACGTTTGACATTTGATCTCACATAACCTCAAAAGTTGCAGTGGCTAAAACCATGCGGTCCCGTATTAGTTTTCGAGTCTCCCGCTTGGCTGCAGCACCTACTGGAGCCTCCCCAACTTATTCAATTTATTAACAAAAAACGATGTGCACTATTACCCACGGCACATGATTACCCTACTCTCCCATATACATAATGCTATTAAACTAAAAGCTTCATACATTTATCACCTCCATACTCTTTCACCACAGTGAAACTGTTGTTGCCTAACGTAGGAGTGTTAGGATCCTGCTCCATTATAGGTTGAAGGAGTGCAAATTAATGGAAAGAGGACAAAGAAGAAGAAAAAAAAAGTACTTTAATTTTTTTGTTTTACATAATTAACTTATTAATAAATTGTTCAAATAAGAAAAAAAAAAAAAAAATATCAACATTTAAATAAAACAAAATTATCTTACCATTGCAGCTCGTTCAGCCATTTCTTATCAAAGTCAAATACTGAAGCCATTTAGTGATGATCAGTTAAGAAATAGAGAGTGAAAGAGAGAGGGAGACCTCGGATTTGCTCAGTAAATACAAAACAAGACGGATCCGTTTCCAAAATTTCTCTATTTATACGGCTTGAATCCTGTTTCATGGGCATCCTTTACTTTGATAAATGGAGAATGGGTCTCTTTTCCATTCTGTTATTTATTTTTGGGGTTTCCAATGTTAATGAGAAGAAATAGTTACCTGTTCTCCTCCGTTGACGGTCTTCTAAACCCTACGCTCTATTTTCCAACTGCTTTGGTTAAATTTGTTCCGGAGCATCTCTTCGACTAACACTGGCAGTGGACAGTAGCTTTCTGTACCTTTTGAAGCCGGACCTTTGCTACGAAGATTGTATGGTAATGTTTGTCACTTGGGTAGAGTTTGTCCAGACTCATCTGACGGTAGACAGGTTGGGTGATCCATAAATTGCATCAGCGTGCTTTCGTCTGAATCTTCTACTAATGTTTCATTATTTGATGATCGTTGATATGTTTCCCAATATCAACCGATATACTGTATTAGGCTTAGATTAATAGTTTCCTTGATCATCTGTACATACTTCCGCCAGTAGCAAACCAGGCCATTTGTCTCTAGATGTAACCTTTTTAAGAGATTAAAATGGACAGTTTGTACATCTCTGGGCTTTTTTGACATTTACAATTTTGTAGTTCAGTGGAGACAATTGTTGGATTACTCGAAAGGATCCTGAACATAGGTGCGCCAATTTCTTAGTTATTCCTTTCTTAATCTGTGATAGGCTAAATTGCCTACTTTTGTCTGTTTGTCTCGAGCTATTGTCATTCTCTGAAATTCTCTGGATTTAGCTTCTCTTTCAGAATTTTCGATTAAAATTTGATATGCATTTTGTAAACGAGAAACTAATTGTGATTTGTAATCATCCGAATTATAAATTTTGTAATGGGCTGTGCCAAAACATGATGAGGCAAGAGTACACCCCTATCTACAAATCCTACAAATAAAATGGGGTTTCTAAGTAGATGCATTTATTTTGCCTTTGAATGGTTTATTAGTTGTAATTTGTCTAACGTGACTATTTACTTCAGCACTTCTTAAAACCATTTTTTTCGAAGACTTAAAGAATCGGGACTTTTTCTGCTTTTCTGATTCCATATTAATAGCTTTTCTGTCAATGATGCAATAATAGGGTTAATTAATGAATGCAGAGCAGAATATTTTTTTTTTATTTACAATTATGTACACTGGTCAGTTACACGCTTCTTGCGTAGTAAATTCTCAATTGTTCATTAATCGAATAAAGTTCAGTCATTCAGAAGAATGTAACGCATTGTTTCTACACATTTGTTTCACAATTAAACAATGCCATAGCTGGGGTAATTCTCATTTGCAAATTATTTCTATTGTTGCACTAACTGAATTATCACTCTAAAGCACTTAAAATAATTCACTGTCTTTTCACTTGTATGTTAATTTCTTTATCACTTCATAAAATTAGTACTTGCTCAATTGCACTTATATTTTATATATTATAATCTCGGTTGCTCATTTCTGGGACACTTAACACATTCATCACAATAATTCTATTTTCCTCATGTGATAACTTTAACACTATTAATCACTCTAATTATTATTTGCATAAATTAAATTCAAATGCACTAATTTAATTTCATGGTGTAATAATTCACTATCTGGTATTCACTATAAAATTCACTATCTTGGAACACTTTTGAGTTTAATTTCAATTCCTTTAGGTGCGAAAATAATTCCCTGAATTATTTTCTTTAATTTATCCAACTTCACAAACGTAATAATTTATCATATTAACTGTTTGTTAATCACTTTCTTAACTTGAGTAATCTTTCTCAAATCCTCTTGGCAAATCTCCAAGTAGTAATCATGTGACTTCGATAGTTTTACTTTTCTTCAATCGAATAATGTTACCAAAACTTTAGTTATCACTTCGTTCCATTCACGCAATTATAATAGAATAAATTTAACTCACAGTTTGTGATGATGCACACTTTCAGTCACTGCGTTGAATTCCTTGGATTCAAAACGACAATTCTTCCACTCGAAGAACGGAGCAGCTCTGCTCCCCCTGAAAGTTGTCTGACTTGGAAAGTTCCATCAGCCTTCTCGCCTCAGACGCGAGAGCCCTGCTTTGCGCACCTTCTCGATTCGCTACCAACTCGAACTGACCACGTCTACTGTTACTCTCGTGACAGTTCACCTCACTTTTTTAATCAATCACCTGATTGCGTATAATATATTCTTTTTGACTTTACTAATTTATACAATAAAAATTCATATTGCAGCACAAAAATTATATTCCTTATTTTAATCTAACAAGGAAAATATTTCGAAGCAAAAAAAATAAATAATAATAAATAGAATTTCAATCAATCAAAATTCTCCACATCTAACATGACTATTTACTTCAGCACTTCTTAAAACCATTTTTTTGAAGACTTAGAGAATCGGGACTTTTTCTGCTTTTCTGATTCCATATTAATAGCTTTTCTGTCAATGATGTAATAGAATTATAATTCTACCCTAAAAGGCAAACTGTATAATTTATTATTCTAAAAAAATCTTGAATTACCAGATAGATTATAGGATTAGTTCAATTAATATTAACTAATTTTCATTAGTAACAGGTGTCTGACTTTTTTGCTGATGAATGTCATTTAAAAAAAAAAAAGTTATTAAACAGAAAATGTGATAGGAAATGATGGTTTACACGGAATGATATTACAAAAACTCTAACCTTTGTTTCACATCACAGAACAATGGAATAGTGTGAGATTTACTGTTGTCCAATACTCTTTTCTTATCTTATACTTCTATAATTAAACAGAACATATGGTAAAGATCATCTCAACTTTTGTTGATTAGCTTCACAAAATGAGATAACATTTTTGTGTTAAGATAGAACCTACTATGTGTATTATTTTTTTTTTTTTTTTAATTACGGAGTACACAACACGTTGATAGTAAAATTCAAAGAATTTATTCGAATTCTTATTTACTAATAAATATTAATTTAAGTTGCATAGATTATTATTTACAAGTATAGTTATAACCATAATGACCATCAGTCATTTATGTAACTATATATTAGTTCATATAAAGCTCACATTCAGTTCTGTTTTCTTCATAAGATCACTTTTCTTTGTAATTGAATAACCTTGCTTCTGTAAATATCTACTCGATATTTATCTTAAACTAAAGTAATCATAATAATGTTCAAAGTCTATTTGCTTGCACAATCTTTACTTATTAACGTGAATATATTTCCATATTAAATTCACCTTTAATTAATCTTCTATTTATTTAAAAGTTTTTATTAATAATTCATAGATTAATAATATTGTTCTTCACAGAAAGTTATATATCCTTCAATCACTTATAGAATATATTCTAAGTTTTACTCTTTATTACGATTGTATATATTATGTCCTTTAATAATATAAGTTCACTTGATTAATATCTTGAGAATATTTTCTCTACACTGATAAATGGGTAATTCATTGTATCGAGTAAATGGCTCTCACTTTAACTACGTCGATAAAAGGCTTAATTTCATTTAAATCGATTTTCTCCATTAAAATAGTTTATGCCGATAAATGGCTCTAATAATATTGCTTAATAATAACTCTGGTTGAATTTCTATTTCATTTCCCAGTTCCTTTAGGATATTTTATTCCATAATATCGTTGAACGTTGATAACCCTAAACTTCTAATATTCCCGATAATATTTAGTCTCTTCATTTCTTTATTTTGGGTCCCTTCAGATAATAAGTAAATCTACTTATAGTTCGGAAGTTCTTGTAGATCAACTTTGCTATTCACATGTTTTAATACTACCTTGTGTTGGCACAAACGCTGTAACCTTTATTAGTATCGACTGCCATTATTTCTCGTCCGGTTTGATTTTCGCTCCAAAAACTTCCTTCTCCTCTCTCGTTTACATCTCGTTCTTCTGACATGAGATCATTTCTCCCAAAACGAGACTTTCGTCAACTGTCCTTAACTTTAATATAAATTTGGATTCAAGCTATATCTAAAGTTTATTATTAATTACAAAATAATTTTGTAATATTCCACAATTTTCAGTAATGTTGAAAAAAAAAGTTCAGCATTAGAGTTCGAATTAGCATTCAATTGTATAAATTTGCTTAATACCTAAAATTTTGCATATTTCTTAATAAATGTGATATGAAATTTGGTCCCCTATCTATTAAAAAATATTCACTTAATGCAAGTGGTTTCATGTTTTTGGATCAAGTAAATCTCAGCAAAAGTTTTTCTGGTCAACTATCGGACGGAAATGCCTCAGGATAACGAATCAGCCAATCCTCTTGGATTAATTCTCTGCTGACATGATGCACATGATTTAACATAATTAAAAACATCTTTTCTCATACTATTTCAATGGAATTGTTGTTTGATCCAGCTAATGTTCTGTCAAATCCCAGATGGCCGGAAAAGGGTAAATCGTTAATACATTAATTTTGTACTTGTTAATTTCAGTTGTCGACTGAGTCAATTTTATGAATGTTTTTACTTAGTTTAAATAAAGATTGAAAGTTACAATCGTGACCTACAGGTGTCTAACTAAAATATTGTCCATTGCCTCTTAACCAAGAAAGCAAACCACGCTCAAGTAACAAATTAATTTATTAACTAACAAAGATTATATAAAAAAATACAGAAATTTATAATTAACTGAAAGTATTTCCATAATTTAGTATGGGTTCCTTATGAGAGCGAACTTCAACCAACCATAGAAAGAATAGAAATTAGATTTACCTTATCACCATGTGTTTCGGGTCAAAAGTTTCACTTTGGAAAATTAACCCTCAACGCCACAATTAACACCCTAAGACTAATTTTAGCTGATGGTTGAATCAGAATCAATTTTTAACCAAGGAATTCGCTTTTCAGATGAGAACCCATGATATAATTAATTTGATCTACAATTAGAATGTTATATATCTACATAAACCTATCAATTTATTTCCTCTTTTGCAAGGAAAGCCATTCCTTACCTTTTACTAATTCACTCACTCGCTCACTCACTCTTGGCGCTACAGTCTATGAAGGACTCTGGCCTCTCCTACAGCTTTCGTCTAGTCAGCTCTGCTTGCTGCACATCTCCAGTTCCTGATTCCCAAAGCCTGCACATCCTCTCTAACATCATCATTCCATCTCTTCCTGGTTTCCTCCTACCTTCAGGGTGTTGATCAAGAGTCTTCCTTGGAACCCTTCCCTCCTCCATTCTCACAATGTGTCCCAAGTACCGCAGCCGTCTCTTCTTAGCTTTTGCAACCAGGTCTATAGCATCGTAGAGCTAGTACACTTCCTGATTTGTTTGCATGCGCCACTCTCCTTCGCTGATGGCCCCAAAGATTTTCTGAAGTACCTTTCTTTCCCACACTCGGAGCTTGGTCTTGTCATTTTCCGTAATGGTTCAAGCTTCGCATCCATACAGAACAACTGGTCTTATTATGATGTGGTACACAGTGAACTTAAGCTGTCTGGAAAGACCAGATGACTTCTGCAGCCTGTTAAAAGCATAGAGGCATCTGTTTCCTGCTGCAATGCATGCTTGAATCTCAGCATTGACTACATTGTCCTCTGTCACTATTGCTCCCAGGTATTTGAATTCCTCAACTCTTTCAAATTTTCCTTCTTCCCATTCCAGTGCTCTCACTCCTTGAAACCTTTCTTTCTAACTCGTGCTCACCATGCATTTCGTCTTTTCGTTGTTAATTTGCAGCTCCAGGTGTTTCGAACCTTCGTGCAGATCTAGCAATGCCTCTGTCAACGCTCTCGGGCTCCTACCGAGAAGGACAACGTCATCCGCGAACGCCATATACTGGAGGGACCTATTATAAATGGTACCACGGGGTTCATTGGGATCGTTCTAATGACTTATTCTAGGCATAGATTGAAGAGGGTGGTCGACATCGCATCCCCTTGCCTCAACCCTCTTCTTACTTGTTAGCTTTCCTTGTATTTTCACTTCGGCCCGGGTACTTCGCAATGTCATTTCAACAAAATTGATGATTTTTCGAGGCAACCGCATTTCATCCAAAACCATTCGCAGCTTGGATCTCTGAACACTATCATACGCCTCCTTATAATCAATGAAGAGTTGGTGTACACTGATTTTATATTCGTAGCATTTCTCCAATATTAGTCGCAATGACAGGAGGTGATCAATAGTTGATCGGTTCCGTCGAAACCCGCATTGGTATTCACCCAACTCACTTTCTGCATAAACCTCTAGCCTCCTTGCCAGCACCTTTGAGAAGATTTTATATGCTATGTTGAGAAGTGAGATTCCTTGGTAGTTGCTACATACCGTTTTGTCATTCTTCTTATGGATTGGGCATATTATTGCAGTATTCCAATCTTCTGGCATCTCTTCACTTTCCCATACTACTCGAATGAGGTTATACAGTTTTTAATTGACTTCTTTCCCATCATACTTAAAAAGCTCTGCTTGAATGGCATCTTCGCCCTGTGCACGGTTATTCTGCCTGAGTGAAATTGCCTTCCTCGCCTCTTCAAAAGTCACATCTGGAACATTCGCCTTCTCAGAAATGCCAACAAGCTGACCATCTCTCCCCTGCTCTCGCCGAACAGGTGCTATTTCCTCTGCGGAATTCAAAAAGTCTTCAAAATATTCCGCCCACCTTTCCATTATCCCATTTTCGTCTCCAATTAAGTGGCCGGCTTTATCCTTGCAACACGTTGTTCTTGGTTGGAATCCTCTTTTACTAATTCAACCCATAGATATTATTAAAACTACTTTAATTATACCTTTTTAAATATTTTACTATTTTGGAATTTCCCTAATTCCATAGATTGATATCGCTGGTCACACAGTATCTACTGAAACAATTCCCGATAACACTTGTATTCATTAAGATCCACTGAAACTTGTTCTATGATTTAATCCACTGATTTTGCACCAATTATTCCTGGTTTTTGGCACCATAAAGGATATTACCCCCTTAGTAATTCCTCGCAACAATACCGTTACAGGGGAAGACTTCATGTGAGGGCATCTTAATCTTTGAAAAATAGCAGTAAATTTTATAATCCAGTTTATACATTAACTGTTATTAAAGATCTAATTAAAAACTAAGCATATTTTATCTAAGTTTGAATCAAATTCTACGCATGTTTGATAACTCAGTTCCACTTTCTTTTCATTCTGCTTACATTACAATCAGTTCCCTCTTGTCTCTCTGTTTTCCCTTTCGATTTTGTTTATATTTCCACTGACAAAGTGCATCTCAACATTACAGGAGAGCAGGGCGTATAAAAAAAAAAATCGCACACAATTCCATATTTAAGGGAACTAACACAAACTACTGGTAATACAAACTAATTTCAGTACAATTATACACACATACTGTTACAGTCAGTAATTGTTTTCAAGGTAGCTGAATTGCTTGACAAGGAATTCCAAAATGTTTATCAATTGGCTTCTGTATTCGTGTTTTTTTTTTTTTTTTAGTTTTTATTAAAACACAGTGAAAACAAAAGTCAAAAGCTTATGTGAAATCTATGAAACAAAAGTACATACTTTAGTTGTAATCCAGAATACTTCTGCATTTCTTTGGAGAGTAAATATCTGATCTATTGTTGAATAGTTTCCTCTGAATCCTGCTTGTTCTTCACTAAGCAGGAATTCTTATTTATGTATATTTACATGTTTCGTGTACTTCTGTAAACAATTTATAGCATGGCGTAGTAATGTGATTGATTGATCTACAACCATTTATAGATTTTTGTTGTTTGTTTTATTTTCTGATTTTTTATTTTTTTTGGCTCGGGATAATATTTTTTTAGGTTTATCAGCTGAAGCTGTAATTTATTGAAGAGTGATTAGTAATCTCGTGGAGGACTCTTTTCCGTGGGTTTCAAAATTCTGATGGGATTTGGTTAATGCCATACTATTTCTCTATTCGATCAGAAAGTGATTTAGTCAAAGGTTGGTTATTACAAAACAAGCTGAAAGGTCAAGATCTATGCCCTCATAGTGTGAAGCTGTATGATCTCCAAACAGACCTCTTTTTAGGAGTTCGCTGATAATTGTATTTCCTGTAGAAAAAACAAAACAAAACTCAGTTTCAAATACTATTTTCTTATGTTTCTCAATTCCTAGCTATTCCATGAAGCCATCACCAGTTTTCTTGGTACATTGTCATAAGGCTTCTCTTATTCATCAAATAGCAATTAGATGTTTTTTTTTTTTTATTATTACTGTTTTTGTTCTGTTTAGTTTTATTGTTTACGTCTATACTCCCTTTTTGCATTCCAAAACCTATCCCTGTCTCTACTATGCTAATCTTAAGTCAACATATGTGTTCAAATCAAAAATAAACCAATATTAGTCTGAAGATGTCGTTTTTTTTCCCCTCTATATTTTTCCTGTTTATTCTAACTCCCTTTCTTCAACTAGTTCCAATTACCATGGCTAATAATATAAAAATATCTTGACTCTCAACATTGTTACTTTTAAATATTCATATTGAAATACTAAGGTTTCAGAATTCTGATAGATCTAACAAAATAAATAAATGACAAATGATTTGTAGCAATGAAGGAACCTAATTGTCACAATTAAAATTTTCCCAATTTATTGCTGTGGAAGTTTATTACCAATAAATGTTTTTGCTTTATTCAATAGACTAAATACAAATATTAGGGAAATTATTATTGGCATTTAATAGATTAAATTAAAATAGATGGAAAGGAATGAAATATTTATTTACAGTGAGTATGAATCGTAAATCAGTTTTCCAAAACTAATATTTGTTGTTGAACATAATATCTCCAATGATTTTAAAATCTGAAAATTGTAATTATAAAACTGGAAGTGCTGTAATTTTTTATTTATTATATTTTGTGAACAAACTGAAATTGACTATCTTTTCTATTTTGTTTTCTCCATCTTTTTTATTTTTATTTTTAAAAATTTTTCTCTTTCTGTTTATTGGAATAAAAAGACTTGAGAGAATGATTTTAATTTTTTTAAATCCTAATTATTGCACATTCTTTCCTAACAGATAGAAGCAATAGGAAAGTATATTTAAAAATCTGATAACTAAAACAAATTGCAAATAACCTTATAAAGCCAACACTGTCAGTTTTTCAAAAAAAAAAAAATTGCGAACAGGACTGTCTAGTCTTCAACTTTTAACAACAAATTTAAAGAAGACAGAGCTGCCCATTAGAACCCTTTGAATAAGATCTATGAATTTGTATATAAGAAGTCTGGGAAAACATCTGGAGAGATGTTCTCTGACTTCACTGAAATGTTTTAAATGGTCTCCTTATTCATATCATTTGTTTTCAAAGGGGATCTTAAATAATTCTACTGTATTCTCCCATGCATGCTTAAGAAGTGTGATGGTCTTGGATTTGGCAGTCGAAAACTAGCAGTTGCTTGATTGTTACAAAGAATATGCTGTATTACATATTACAATTAAGTTTAAATATATATATCTTTATTTTCAGTTGAGGTAAACTGAGAGTTGATGATATCAAAAGAAAAATCTGTTCGATGATAATAAGACTTCTTTGAGCATTTGTTTATTTTCAAAGGATTCAAAATTAAGAGGTTATTAAGAGATTATATATTGGAAACATTTTATTAATTGTAAAAATCATCCTTTGTTTTTTTTTTTTTCCAAAGTAAAAATTTTTGTAAAGTTAATTTATTTCCAATAAACAAAAACATTTATTAATTATAAATTAAATATTTAAGAAGTCATTATCGGTCTGCTACAAAAATGTAATAAATTACTTCCAACTTTAGAACTCTTATATACAAATTTAAAATATTTTTTTTTTTTTACACTTTTCATTTTATTATTCCATAAGATTCTGAAATATTATCAAATATGTTGGATAATTAATTCTGCTAATTTAAGCAATTTTGTTATATTTTTGATGCAAAGAGTTTTGAATTTTTGATTTTCTAATCTTTCTGAAAGTCTAGAAAATTTCATAGGTTTATGTCGGAGGAAAAAAAAAATGTTTTTCAATGGAATTAACTGTGAAAATTTCTCCTAATAAATTTGTATTTAGTTAATTATATATTCAGAAAGGAGCTATGAAATTCCAAGCATATCAAAAATTTAAAAACTTACTATAAAGCTTTATCGGCATTTGGCATTCACACAATATAGTTGAAATTAATTTGGGATATTGTCATAATGTTAGAACTATTAGAGATCTTGACTTCAGTTATGTAAATCCTTATTTGGAATTTCCATTTCCTACCGTTACGTTTTAAAACGTTTTCTTGCAGCCTTTTCTCCATTCTTTTTTTTTTTTCAGAATTCTTCTGGGCTTTTTATTTTTGTATATTCAGAGCCGTATAAGTGCTTCTGGTAGCTGAAGTTAGAAAGCACTTAACCAAGTGCTGGGGGAACCAGCTTCTTTCCTCCAAGATGGTAGGGGAATTTTTTTTTCTTTCGTGGTTCATTCCTCGATCAGGCCCCTCAGGTTCCACTGATCCTCCGTAAAATGCTGCACGATTTCTCTCCATGGGGGTAAAAGTACTGCCTGCACTCAGCTTAAATCCATTGATTAGAAAATGCCAGGAGCCTTAATTCTCGACCTCCTTAGGCTATCTAGGCCTGTTGTAAGATCTCTTAATGTAATGGTCACTTTTTTCATTTGAATTCAATAAGAATTGTTTTTTATTCATTTGCTGTTGACTTTTGGATAACTGATTTTGGAGTATTTTTCATTTTATCCTATTTTTTTCTTTCTGTGTAGATGGATGTATATTAATGAAAATAAGATTAAAGCCACTGCACATACTAAAAATACAAAATATAATAAAAGCATCACAGCTTACACAATCGATTTCGTTAGTGCAACTACTAACATCATCAGGTGAAAAATACAAGATATACAAAATACAAAATTCAGTCTTTATATAGGTGAAGGGAACAGTGGATGTATATTATATGTGATATTTATCTGCAAATGCTAGTTCATTTCTTTGTAAACTTTCCATTGGACTGTAGTGTTACTGGATTTTGATACTTTTAAAAATAAAATTTCCTCTACTTTTCTCTCTACTAGTGGAATTTACGAATTTAGCTACAATTTACAAAGACTTTAAAATGAACGATTCATTCTTTCATTTGATTTAAGTCTACTTGAAGAATGTCAAGCAAGTGTAATGTTATATTTTTATGCTTTATAGTTGCGACGTTTTGGAAGGTAAATAGCTAAAAGTGAAATGAAAATAAGTACGTATAACGACATCAGTTTTAAGGATCCTGATATTTATTTCATAAATGTCCATTTTATAAGCTGAAATACACTATAAATTAAAAGTTTGAATACTTAAAAATCAATAGAAAAATGTGAAAAAACATTACATATTTTTGTTATAATTTCTCATTTATAACTTTTAACTCAGAACTTTTAAACTATTTATAACAATATGTAAAGTAAATCTGTTACACATTTAAATCTGTGACACAATTATTTGCACTTTTAATTCATTGCAAAAAAAAAAAAAATCACCTTTCATTTTTATATAACCATATTTATGTTATATATTCATTAACTTTAAACACACTAATTTCTCGAGATTGCATTTGTTTGTAAATTATTTCAACATGAGGCATAATCTGATGAAAAAGCTCTGACCAAAACTTGAAATTATCATCATTCAGATATTTTAAAATTCCTGTTGCTTCTGCAATGGTTTGATCAGCATTTGATGTTGACTGAATTTCAGTAAGGCAGTTTTTTAAAGGTTGCAAATTTCATGAACTTTTTTTATGGTCCTCATTGTTCTTTTCCCTGACCGGGAAAACCGGAGGTGTTTTTCCTCACATACTAATTTGGCTTCTGTCTTCCCTCTGATCTAAGGTAATTCCTCGCTTTTTTTCCCACCGTTCTGTTTAGTTTCCCTTTTTTTGTGTCCACTCTGAACAGCTCCTTCAATCACTTGATCCCTGTTTTTCCCGCTGTTCCGTAAAGTTTCACGTTTGGCTTTTCACTCAGAACGACTCCTCCGGTCACATGACTTTCTACCTGCCGAGGAGAGAAAACGGACGCATGGTTTTCACGCTGCGATCACGTGCAGTCACCCTTGTAAGCTTAAATTTACTTAACTCATACAGAAAAATAGAAAATAAATAATATATCATTTAAACATTATAAAAACAAACAAATTACTAATATATAGGTACATTTAATATACAATCAAAATAAGTCGAAACCTTTCTAAGAGGCTTAGGATCAGATCATGTCACCAGTCATTTCTGTCACGTGACACTTGTCTATTTGAGTGGCCTTCATCTCATTATTTCTCGGGCTCCTATGCACAGCGAGTTGATTTAGAGCTTCACAGTATTTTTGAAGCTGTTTGAAGCTGTGGCTGCTGATTCTTGTTCTATTAGATATTTTGGATAATTCAAATGGGATATTTAATGTGTAGAAATCTGTATTATAAATGAAGCACTTCTGACACAAGTAGTTTATAGGCTTTTCAGACTAGGAATTGCATATCTGAAAAGGTCAGGTGAAAGATGGGTTGAAGATGTTTTTAATTTGCATAATGTAAAGAAAAAGGGTTAGGGTTATTTGTGACAAAAGGGTTAAGTGACCATATAATGTTTCAAACTTCTTGAAATCCCTTGTAGAATGGAAGGATGACATTTTCTAAACTTCATTTACTTAATTTTAAGAAAAAAGGGCTTGATGACTGTAGGGACGAAAGGGTTATACAATTGTGTAATATATCAAGCTTCTTGTATTCGCTTGTAGAATACAATGGCGACATTTTAAAACCTTAATTTGCATAATTAAAAAAAAAAAAAGTGATCGTGATCATGGGGAGAATAGTTTAATTTTATTCTAATTAAAAGAAACTTAGGGCGAGTCTTCATGATTTAGCTAGAGGGAAAAATGATTAGTTGAAACTTCATGAATTCGCTTAGGGGAATTGAATGGTAAAGGATTTTTGCTTTTTTTTGGTTATTTGATACTGTTGTCTTATATGTTTTTTTTCTTTTAACTTTATATATTATGCTACAATAATAATGTTTATAACAAGTTAGTTCTTTTTTTTTCTTATTTCTTATTTTGTTTTTCTTTATACTTATTTTAACTGTTTATTTTGAAGATAAAGTACACACACAAATATTTTTTTCTTTAACTTTTCTTCATTGAAATATTTTTGAATTAATCTACAAACCAACAGATCGTTTCTGTCTATTGGATCCAAACATTTTTAGAAAGTCATGTAGAGAATAACCACAGCTTTTGTAGTAAAGGTATAAAACAATATTGCCCACATACTGATGAATATATATTTTTTTCCTTTTAAGATGATAATTTTTTCTTTTAAGATAATATTGTTTATAGTAAGTAGTGAACCCGGGAACGGGGTACCAAGTTGAGAATGTTTTAAAAATACAAAAGGGTTAGTTAAGAGAGCTGCAAATATTTCTATGAACACATTCTTCTTTCGATTTTGGCCGACTGGGGACCACATGAAATAACTGTTCATGATTTCATCTTCTCCTTCCTTTTTCTCTCCTTCCAATACTCCTTCATCCTTTCCCTCTGTTTTTCCCATCTTTCCAAAGTCCAAACTCCGCTCCCAATCACTTTCTGCCTCTTCTGGAAACCCTTAAAGTCTTTAACTTTTGATCTGAATTTATTTCTATCTTCTATTTCCTCCTCAGTAATGTTCATTTCCTCTAGGTCGGTTCTGATCTCTTTGAACCAGGTTATCTGTGTCTTTGGGTTTTTGTCGAAGTAATTGAAGAGGCGTTTTGTCATTCTACTCTCTTCCATTCTCTTCATGTGTCCATAGAATGTTATCCTCCTTTTCCTCATTGTATTCACAATTCCCTCTGTCTTCTCGTAGACTTCTTCATTACTTCTCATTTTCCATATTCCGTTATCATATATGGGCCCAAGAATTTTCCGTATTATTTTTCTCTCCTTCTTTTCTATTTCATCTAGTTGTTTGGCTGTGTTCATTGCAAGACACTCCGATGCATATAAACATTCTGGTTTAATCACTGTATTGTAGTGTTTAAGTTTAGTATTTATGGAGACTGATTTTTTGTTGTATATATTTTTTGTTAACTGGAATGCCATTTCCATTTTTCTTGATCTTGCACAGTTGGCTTCTTTGTCTAATGCATTAGGTTGGATTATTTCTCCCAGATATTTGAATTTGTTGACTTTATTTATTCTTCCATATTTTGTTTTTAGGTGTTTGGGAGCATCCTTCACGTTCGTCATGTATTCTGTTTTTTCAAAGGAGATTTGTAGACCTGTTTTTTCTGCAGTCTCTTTTAGTATGTCGATCTGTACGATTATATCTTCTGGGCTTTCTGCAAAGATTGCTAGGTCATCTGCAAATGCCAGACAGTCAAATTCTAGGTTGTCTTTTTTTCTGCCTATTCTGTATTTCTGTATACCTTTCATTTTCATGGTTTTTCTCCATTCTCTTATGACTTTTTCTAACGTGCAATTGAATAGTAAAGGGGACAGACCATCTCCTTGTCTTACTCCTGTTTTGATGTTAAATGGTTCAGACATTTCCCCCTGAAACCTGACTTTTGATTTTGTATTTGTCAGGGTTTGTTTTATGATGGCCACTAATTTATCATCGGCGCCAAATTCCTCTAGGATGTTAAATAGCGTCTCTCTGTCGATAGTCATAGGCTTTTTTGAAGTCAACGAAAGTAACATATATGTCCTTGGCTCTTGATCTTCGATGTTTGATTATAAGTTTTAAGTTCATGATCTGTTCTTTACAGGATCTGCCTTTTCTGAATCCTCCTTGATATTCACCTAGTTGTTGGTCTACTTGCTGTTCCAGCCTGTTTTGCAAAGCTTTCGAGAGGATTTTGTATGTAACTTGCGTGAGTGATATTCCCCTATAGTTATTGGCATCCGTTCTGTCTCTCTTTTTGTAGATTGGGTGGATAATCGCCATTTTCCATTCTTCAGGTAATATCTCTTGTTTCCCAGATGATTTGAAAAACTTTGCATAGTTTCTGGATCGTGCCCGCATCAACGCATTTCCACATTTCAGCTACAATCGTATCTTCTCCCGGTGCTTTTTCGTTCTTAAGATCTCTTATTATTTGTTCAATCTCTTTCTGACAGGGGGGTTCTGAATTTTTGAATTTGTGTACTGGGGGTGACTTTGAAAAGCTTTCTTTCGGTTTTTTACAGTTGAGAAGTTTCTCGAAGTAATTTGCCAGTATTTTGCAGTTTTCTTGGTTGTTTAGTGCTAGCTTCCCCTCAGTGTTCTTGAAGCAAAGGTTTGGGGCTTGGTATTTCTGTAGATTTTGTTTGAAGGTTTTGTAGAATGACCTGGTGTTATTCTTTTTGAAGTCTTCTTCAAGTTGGTTGAGCTGGTTCTTTTCGTAGCTTCTTTTGGCTGCTCTTATTGTTTTTGCTGTTTGGGCTCTTTGGTTTTTAAAGTTATTGTAGTCTTCATCCCTTTTTGTTGAGTACCATCTTTTCCAGGTGTTTATCCTTAGTTTCAAGGAGTTTTCACATTCCTCGTTCCACCAGGCGTGTTTTTTCTTTTTTTTACTTGGAGCTATTTCAAGGGATGTTTTGATTAGTTTTGTCTTGATCTCTTCCCAGTCTTCTGGAAATCTATTTTCCTTTTTTTTAGTGTATCTGTATTGATCCTTGGAAATTTAGGGTTCTGCCTTTGTGTCCTCTCATTTTTTGGGATGAATTTCATTTTAATCATTGTCAGGTAGTGGTCTGTCTCAATATTGGCACCTTTCTTCATCTTAACATTCATTATTTCTTTTTGGTTGTTGATTGAGATAGCTACATGGTTGATTTGGAATTCTCCCAGGCTTGGGTTTGGTGACCTCCAGGTTTTTTGTTTTCTTGGTTGTTTTTTAAAATTTGTGGACATTAGTTTGAGGTTGGCACCCTTGCATAGGTCCACCAATCTTTCTCCGTTTCTGTTGGTTCTTTTATGTGCTGGGTAGTTTCCCACTATTTTCTGAAATTTCTTCTCTTTTCCAACTTGGGCATTGAAGTCTCCCAAGAGGATTTTTATGTTGTTGGGAGGGATTTTTGACATTTCATGTTCTATGGTTTCCCAGAAGCTCTCGACTTTTCCTGGATTTTTGTTGTTGTCGTTATTGATTGGCGCATGACCATTTATTAAGGTATATGACTTGTTTGAACAGCGCAGTGTCATGATTGATAGGCGTTCGTTAGGCGAGTAGAACTCTGTAATTGAGTTTACTATATTCCTGTTCACTATGAATCCTGTTCCAAGGTGTGGGATTCCTCCTCTCATGGGATTCCTGCCACCTTTCCCTTTGAATATTCTATATCCATCCGAGTCCATCGTGTTTTCGTCCGTGAACCTTGTCTCTTGGAGTGCCAGAATCTGGATTTGGTATTCATCTACCATTTTGATTAGTTGTTTAAGTTTTCCTGGTTTTAGTAGTGTGTTGACATTTAGTGTTCCAAAGCAGTGCTTTTTCTTTGGCCTTAGGTTTTGTCTTGGGTTTCCTCGGGGTGTTGGCTTTTCTTTACCTGTGCATGGTGGTTCAGGCTCTCCAGAATCCGTAGGCCTGGTTGCGCCGCCATTGGCGACGGAGGATTTCCCTTTTGAGGTTCCTCCTGGAGTAGTTTCCTTTGTAGAAGAATATTCCATCATGTTCAAGTTATTTGATAATTGGTTGGGGACTGGGATTGTGAGTGTTTCTTCAGCCGCTCCTAACATGGAGTCAGACGCTGTTCGCAGCCGCTCAATATGAGTCAGACGCTGCCTGAGGTTTTGGTCCGCCCCGGGTATTTGATTTCCCCGGTACCACCCATATCTGGGAGGCTTTCCCCTATCCACCACCTGGGGAGGTGTCCGATGAGGGCTCTTCTACCGCACACGGATATGAACACATTATAATTTACACATTTTTTTTTTTTTTGTGTACATTTTTTTTGTACGTCGACGCACAAATATTAGAAAAAGAAAAACATAATTACATAATATAAAACAACTAGTTTCGATACGTGTAGTATCTTTTTTCAAATTAGACGAAATTAAATGGGTTCAGAGTTACAAAGTCAGTGTGCGTGAGGAGGGAATTGTGGGAGTGACCACATGGTGTCGAGTACGAGCTGAGATTCCTTTCACTTGCACAGAGCTTCGGGAAAACAAAAACAACAAATAATAAAAAGAGGAAGGAAGAGCGCTTAAAACTTTCTTCCATCTCCCCCTCTCCTCGCCCTACCCCTTCTCTTTTCTCCCTACTCTCCTCCCCTGGCCTGTTTTTGTCTTTAGCTGAATGCCTTGTTTTTAAGAAATCTTTTTTTGCATATTTGGTATTTGTTGATGTTTTGCACTGAAATGGTTTCATTGTAACAGGTGTGGTCTCTTAAAATATAAATTGATTCTTTGCACTTTCTGAGAAAGCTGTTCTCTTCCTTGCATACAATTACGGTGCCTGGAAAATTGATTTTGTGGTGGTGTTCTGTTGCGGGGGTGACAGTTGCATAATTGGTGTTTCGGTTGCTGAGAGCATATTCATGTTGGTAAAGGCGGTCTTCTAGTTGTTGACCTATTTCGCCAAAATAATAACATGAATGCTCAAGGCAGGGTATGGCATACACGACACCCTGCTTGGAGAGAGTATCTCGGTGGAGGTTCTTTGACGTCTTTGCTTTTTAAGAATTTTGCCCAGCGTTTGATTGGTAGGAGATGTTGTGATTTACAAAGGACGCAGAATTTTGTTGAGCGATTTTTGTAAAGGAGGGTAATAGGATAAGGAAACATATTTGAGTTTGGATTTATGAACATGCACATTATCATTGTAGTGATGGGTTGTTGCCTTTGCTATATGTTTTTTTAGGAAACTCTCTCAGGGTATTCATTGTGCCGAAAAATGTTGTGGATTGTATTAATTTCGCAAGTGAAAGCCTGATGATCACTGTAAATGTCGAATGCCCTTTTTACGGCCATGTTTAAATTGTTAATTTTGAAGGAGGCTGGGGTGCAAGAATTGTAATTTAGAGTTATATTTTGATTCGTCGGCTTCCAGTGCACAGTTTTGTAAAAACCTTGGTTTCTACGTTGAATGAGGATGTCCAGAAATGCAATGGATTTTTCGGATTGTTTTCCTTCTTTATTTTGAATTTGATCTTTGAATGTATTTTGGAGATTTCCATCATTATTGTTTGCTGTTCAAGTGGATTACTGTAGAATAATAGATCGTCCATATATCTGATGAACAACGGGGTGCTAATTTTAGGCTGGTTATAAATGACAAATGCCGTATTTTCAATATAAATCATGGCGATTTCGGCGAGAGCAGCGGAGGCCGCTAGTCCCATAAACAGTCTGTGTGTTTGTTGATACATTCTATCCTCGAATGCAAAGATCTGCATTCTGACCAGTGCCTCAATGAAAGGTAATAAGTCCAAGGGAGTTAAAGTGTTGACATGATTAATAAAAGATTTGCACTGTAAATGCTCTAGCGCTCTTGTGATGAGGTCCAGGGAGACTGACGTAAACAAGGCGTCCACGTCCAGTGAAAAAAATTCGTATTGATGTTGGAAAGTTAATGTCCTTATTTTGCTGATGGCCTCAATATTATTTTTTACTGCAAAACTGGAAACGATGTTGAAATTATCCATTTTTTTGCATATCGGATAGTCCTTTTACAGCGGAGTTATGGCAGTTGACAATGGGTCTAACCCCAAAAATCCCATTCTCGTTTTTATCAGCGCACGTTAATACTTATAATTTTGAAAATTATAAGTTAATAATCACAAACATACAATTATATTGTAAGAAAACAAACGAACAATATTTTTGTTTTCAAAAACAGAAAATTATGTCATTTGCCCCGTTCTGCCCCGGGCATGGGGCAGAACAGGGTGGTAAGGACAACTAATTATACAAATTAGTGGAAATGCAAAAAAAAATGTTTTTATAAGTTTGCTCAATATTTAGGACCTATTTAGTTTTAAGTGACTATAAAGGTATAACTACAGTTTTCATTGACTGTTTTCTTTTCTTAATCCTTTGCAGTCTTAGGCAAATCCAGAAATGGCCACAGCCAGGACATCGTGTTTGAAGGGTGTTGTGGGGAGAAAAATGACAAACTCCTTTTTTTTCAAAACTATGGATTTTTTTAAGATTTAATATTAAAATATAGAAAATTATAATAGAATTCAGATATACAATAGTTAAATTATAAGAAAAAATTAATAATTTTTGAAATTTATCATTGTGTGAAATCTTTTGAAGCATTCTCCTGGACACACTGCAGGAAGAGATGTGCAGGTTTTACAATAATATGTTTCTTTCCTTCCTCCTTTTACTTATCTGTTGCTGCACACTATACAGTCTTTGTGCTTTTTATTTTCAAAATGATAAATGAAGTGCTTTTTGTTATTCAGCCTTTCTTCGGTGTCAGCTGATCTGCGATGTGTAATGTCTCTCAAGTTCCTAACATCTCCAACAAGATCTTAACTAACTTCATTCTAAATTTTTTGTGTTTCATTGCTGGGGCTTGGTTTTTCTGTTGATCACAGGAATAAAGAATATAGGCATTTACTATAGATACTTCCAAACACCAAAAAAAAAAAAAAGCTTTCTCTACCATTTCATTGTTTTTCTTATAAAACAATATGAAGCACAATAGTGATCACTTCTGCCTCACCACCCATATGCTTTGTGTAATCTAAAATACATAATGGCTTTTGTATTTGAAATGATTGTCCTCCTTTCATAATTTGTGTTACAACTTCTGCTGATGTGTCATAATATGTAGAAATCACAAGAAAAAGTCTCTTTGTCCTTCCATGCCAAAAGTAAAGTATTACATGATTGAAAACCACGACTGTCTCCACGTTTCATTTTCTTCAAAGCTACTTTCTTTACTGAACTTGGATTCCCAGTTCTTCCACAAAGTATAGTCCTGTTGTATGGCATTTTCTTTTTCCCAGTTCATTTGCCAAGTCTACACTGCTATAGTAGCTATCAGTAAAGAGATGATAGCCTTCAATGACAGTAACACTCGGCTCCAAGCGTTGCATCAGTGACAGAATAATACGGATTGTAAACGGTTTGTCAGGATTCGGCAAATTGCATACTTTATCTGTGTGTTTGCCATTTTGGAATGATACTGTGAGCATATCCGTGGGCCCGGTAGCCGAGTGGTCAGCGCGCTTGGCTGCGGGTTGGTGGTCGCGGGTTCGATTCTCGGCGGAGGGCGGGAATTTTTCCACACTTCTTTCACCTCCAAACTGGTCCTAGGGTCTACCCAGCCCTCTATGAAATGGGTACCGGGTTTCTTTCCCGGGAGTTAAAGGCGGGCGGGCGTCGGGCTGACCACCCGACCTCAACTTCGTCCCGATGGTCACGAAACGCTGGGAGCCTGACCTCCCGCGCCCCAAAGGCCAGCCCAGGGATACTTTAACTTAACTTTTAACTGTGAGCATATCCAGTATCACTATCTGCCAGGACAAAAATGCGAAGGCCCCATTTTGTAGGTTTCTTAGGATTATAGGTTTTGAATGAAATCCTACCTTTGAAACCCACTATAGACTCATCAATTGCAATATTTTTGTCAGGCACAATATCTTTGAAATTTCTTTTCCAAATATTCTATTATACCATGAACTTTTCTTGTTCTTTTCAAAGTCTGGTGTGATGCTGTAGTGGCATCATTTCCAACATGGAGCATCCAAAATATTTGAAAAAAGCAGTTTCTTGACATCACATCACCAAAAAATTTCATACTTAAAGTCCACTCACTAGATCAATAATCCTTCATATTAGGCAAGTTCACAATTCCCATATTTATAAGAAGTCCTAAAAATTCTTTTATTTCTACTTGAGTGACTTTAGTCCAATTCTTCGATACACAGTGATTTTTCAGAGTTAGTTTTGCAATTTTTTTTGTTTGCATTTTTGTTTCAGTCACAATAATATTCATCATTTCCTCATCAAAAAATAATGCAAAATAAGCACTGGGGTCAGTATTCAGAGAAAAGTTTGTTTTACTACCTGCATTTTTTGTAAAACTAAAATGTATGTGGTTTTTTTGTCAGATGAAGTCACGTTCCTCCATGTGTTGTCACTGTCATTCTGCACCTCCATGTGTTGTCACTGTCATTCTGCACCTCCGAAGTGTCCAATTCTCTGTCGGAACTTTCGTCAGTTTCAGATTCTTCATCAACTTCAAAATCACTGTCATCAGTACTAATACTTTCATTTTCAAATATTTCATTAACAAAGTCATCAAAATCGTCATCTAAAGCACTATATAGCTCTTTCTTTTACACTTGTTCGGAACACTCGACGAAGGACCTGCCATTTTGGTTTCCCAATAGGCATTTCGGCTGATTTTTCCACAAAATATTTTAGCAGATGCTCAATAGATGACACTAAACGTCAACAAAAGACACTAGAAATAGCATATGACTTCCACAGCGGTTTATTGTCGACAAAATGCAAAGCCAGCATCCAAATATTGAAGACTTAAAAGCTTCATAAGAGAAACATCAAGTGGCTGAAGTTTGTAAGAGCAATGTGGTGGTAGACATAGCAACAAAATACCACTCTTCCTCATGCAATCTATAACCTCAAGATTCTTGTATGTGTTGAGTGACCATCTAATAAAAGAAGAACTGGGGAAGACTTTTAATGCCTTAGAAAATTTCGAAACCAAACATGAAATGACTCAGCAGTCATCAGTGCTGTGCACCTCAGTCCAACCTTCTGGTGGCAATCCTAACTCAAATTCTTTCTGCTTCTACAAATAATGACTTGGGTCTTTCGTCAAAATAGCAAGCCAGTTTTCTATTGTCTTCTTGTCATTAATTTTCTTTTGTTTACTGTTGAAGGCACCTTATCATCTTCTTCAGCTTGTTTTCCATTTCTTCTGATGTCTCCTGTAGAGCTTCCCCTTTACTCTCTTTAATGAATGATGGCGTTTGCTTTATGCCTTTGTAGTGTACTTTCCCTTCCAAAGAAAAAAAAATGAGAAGAAAACTGTATGCCCTTTGGCTACTTAATTAGGTGTACCTTTAACCCTTTCTCCTCTTCTTCCCCTTTCCTTATCTTAAACTATCTAAACGGAAGGAAAATGTACAGTCGTCTAAACTGGGCCAAAACGAAACTGACCAGGGGGCTCATTCAAGAGTAACTCATTAGGTATTGCAGGACCAAAAAAAAATTCATGGTCCTATCGTCATGGTACCAATGACAACCCTAATAAGACTATTCAATCTTAATAACTCTCACAACTCTGCAAATGTCATCTCCCATGGACATCATCCCTCAAAAACAAAATTTGTAGTTCATTACTGAGATCGTATTTACATTACAACATCTCCCCCTCATGGCTACAATAACCCTTCTTGCGTTACCCACAAAAAATTTCAATACCCAAGCCAAAATATACCAAAAAAAAAACAAACAACAACAAAAAATTTTGATTTTAACATTCCAAACTATACCTCAACGCCAAAGTTCTACATTTCTTACACATCCATTTCCCCTCTGATTGCCTACACATAGACTGTTGCCTGAGAGAGGTGAATCCCACACATTTCATGTGATATCTCCCTCCACATCTAACACACTCAATCATGTTGTCATTCTCTAGCTGATGGCATTCGTCACAAGCAGCATCCAAAGGAGATTCCCCCCCACTCTATCACGGAGTCTGCCGAACTTTGGTAACTCAATCCACTCCCTACTACACTGTTTTTATCTCCTCTGTCTCCAACCCCACACGATCCCACCGATTCATAATCCCTCATTTCCCGATCCCACGAATTACTGCTTGAGTCTGTCTCCTTACTTCCAAAATGTAGTGATACCCATTCCCTGCATCTTTCATTCGTTCTCGCATCCACAGAGGATTAATAAGTTTCCCTGCAGTACAGTGTTTCCCAACCTTTTTTGTGCTATGCCCCACCTAAAGTATCTAAAGTATGCTATGCCCCACCAAAAAAAAAAAACAAACGACTTTTCAACTTTTACAGCCAAAAAAAAAAACAAAAAAAAAACAATTATCCATTTTCCAATTCCCCCCCCCCCTGTTGGGAAACAGGGCTGTAGTAGATATGCAAGGAGTTCAGGGAGTTCTCCGGCTTTGAATGTTTTTTTCAGAATTGAGGAGTGCATCAGCGATTAAGTCATGATGCAACAAAGAGTTCTTTTGCGGATTGATTATAACATAATTTGTTACATAATTATCAATCACTATTTTGTTCTTACATTCTTCAAAACATAGCAAGTTTCTGTCGTAATATTACTGTTTTATTACGAGAATATTCTCATCTTGATGTCCTTGTTCATCATATAAAACAATATTTTTATTTATTTCAAAATAAAGAAAAAAAAATGTGAATGAAATATCTCCTGCAATCCAAGTGAATTCATTGGTCCTAGCCAATAGCATCAGTTTTGCTGTGGAGCCAACCTTCTGTCTTGAATAATCTACAGAGAAACCCATCTGGAGGCAAATTTAAATTGGATTATTATTTGTAACTGAGAACGTACCACCACGAAGGCAGAAATTGCAAGTAAAAATACTGAAAATTCATCTTAATTTTAGTGGTCGGTATTCTACATAATAAGGTAATGGTTACATTAACCACTGCATTAACCACTTATCGGTATTTAATAAAAAAATCGATAATAGGATAACTTGCTTATATTTACTGCAGCATGAAGCATAATTTTGACCATAATACCTTCACATGATAAGATAATCAAGAAGGTCGTCTTCTTTTCTACATCCACAACCTCATTTTTTTTTTAATTGAAGGCATATTTAAGCTTAGACATGGGTGGTTCAAATGATGAGCAACAAGTCTCGTTCTCTTTAAGATATGTTTTGATTCTTAATATTGATGTCAAAAGCTCTAGTCCCATTC
>JAFIDM010047234.1:56780-90455 GCA_023159025.1 Thereuonema tuberculata
CATTTTCGTAGACTTATAAAAAACTAAAAAAATAACCTTCATATTTTAAAAAAAAAATAATATCCAATTAAGTTTTATACCACAAAAAGCTATTCTAATACCTCATGTAAAAGTTATTATTTTATCTTAAAAAATGAAGTCATGAAAAATCATAAACTGTTAACATAGTCAACTTGCCCCGGTCTCCCCTAATCTACGTTCGATTTGGCTTCTCACCGCATGTTAAATTAATGACTTTTCACAGTGTGCTTAAAGTAATGGTTCCTTACCCCGCATGGATATTTATTTCAACGTTAATCATTATATTGATTGCGCAGATGAATTAGAATTAAAGTTCTTGTATACTGTTCCTCCGAACAAAATTTAATGATATTCTAACAGCAATCCAACGCCATTTTGGAACGAGTGTTCTTTAGGCCCAAACCAAAAACGATGTCTTCTTTAATTGAAAATCCCGTCAAGAAATTCAACAAAATAAAATAGTTTGTACTTACAGTCGCCAAGAAATGTCTTCTCATTATAATTATCCACTAGATATTAAAATGTTGTATATATAATTCCATCGGCAGGCTTATAAAATTCACATCAATTCACGCTGACGATAGTTGAGAATTTATTCTCCTTATATATCACAATTCTCAAAATTCCAGGAGAATTTAGATTATTGAGATCCTATAGACATCCTTTACGAATTTCATAATTCGCATTTAGCTTCAATATATTTTACTGTAGATATCACTAAAAGTTTTTTCTCTCCCTCCGGAGAAAAATATTACACTACCTTTCTATAAGGCTCGAAAAGATTCGACTGATTGTTTTCGTGAAAACAGGGAGATGAATTTTAAATGTCTCGTCTCCATTGTTAACCACACGAGTTACTAATTACGTCTTTAACCATTGTTGCGGCTGAGGCTTATGATTTTTCCTCAAATATTTCCTGAAAGAAACAAATGCAATTTGATTAAATAAGTAAAAATTCATAACTACAATTTGAATCCGAAAAAACAAGTAAGTAATCCTTTTTTCCGAGTCAAATCCGTTTCAGGATCTGTGTTCCCCAAGACACATGCTTAAGAAACGAACTGTATTTTATATTGTTACCTTCCGATTTGGAAACTCACCCGCATTCGAAATCGTTTCGTCCAACTGGCTTCCCTATTCGAAGTTGACCAGTCCGGAGGTTGGAACAGGCAGCCAGCGGCCTTAAAACGAGGAGCAGAGGCGTGGAGAGTCAGTTGGTCGGGTGGCAAGAGCCACAATAGAATCTCCAGCCACGGAGGAGAAAGAAAGAGGGATACTGAAACCACATATTCATTTTTGCTTTATCATTGGAACAGTACAATTTTCCTAACGTTATTTTAATTGATGATTTCAGTCACTTTTTCACTTAGGCTACTGTTATTATTTATGAAATTTTTTCATACTTTTCTTAGGGATTGGAGTACTTCAGTATTATGCAATGGCTGATAACAATTCGGTTACGGCATACTAACCTTCATCTTTTAATAAATTCATGCAACATTCGAAATTGTAATGTACATGGGAGAAAACTGTATTGAATGTACATTTTTTAAAAAAAACCTACATTTATCAATATTTGCCAGCGGTAATTTAATTCATATTACATACATACAGAAGTATTACTGCATACAGAAGTAGTGCAAGTTGATTATTAGGACTTGACATTTTGATACGAGGACAGACATAGCACATTGAAGTAATATTCATATTTTGTGTTTTGGAATGTTTATCAAATGTTAAAGATTGATTGGCCACATGTTTCATTGTTATCTCTTCATTTTTGTAAGGATTGTAATCAGATACTTTATATTTTTCTACAATACCTTATAATGTAATGAGAAGGAATGGAGATCAACTTACCTACGATACTTGATATATTTGTTTAGGAAAGCGGTAAAATATGGCCATCGCATCGGCTCACTGACGCCGTAGCGCACGATCTGCTCGGCGCTGTTTTCACAGTCCTTAGCTCCCTGACTTATTTGTTAGGGATTGTCTGCCATCGTGCAGCACATGCTTCGGCTTAAACATTGCAAGAACATTAAATATTATTCACTGACATTCTCAAATTTTTGCAGTAATTAATCACAGACAAAACATACTTCAAATAGTAAATAATGATTATTACCAGTCCTTTCCAATGTGTGGCCGATCATCTCCCAGACTTGTTCCTTTTTCGTCTTCATTAAATAGGATTTTGATGAAGCATCATACAAAATAGGGTATTTTTCTACCTCGATCAATCGTAGATTCCAATCCATATTGTATGACATTACAAAAGATGCACAGAAAGAAAATACAACGATGCACAGCAAGACAAACAACGATGTAACAATGTATATCAACTGGATGGCGATCAGAAATGCTAATATTCCTTTTTTCCCGGCAAAATTTGTATCAATGCTCTCTGATTGGCTGTTGCTTCACACACACACTCCGATTGGCTAGCACTATCTTTGATGTTGATTTTCATGCAAAATCTCTTTACAAAGGTGACATCTGCACATTCTGACGCATACCATTAATTTATTTCAGTAAAAATATTGTTTATTTTCAAAAAATAATCTCCTCAATGTGATACTTAATTCGTAATAACCTTCGATCCCATCGAAGCGGTGAACAAAATGGCGCCGGCGAACTTCCCATGTAATACAAAACTTGTAGCCCAACGTTGGCCCAACATTGTAATTGGCAGAGTTGCCAAGGTTGGGCCAACGCGCTCGTGCCAACATTGCGCCAACGTTGACAGGAAATCGTTGGCCCAACGAGGTCCTGCCAATTGTGGGCCAACGCAGTCATAAAAAAAGTGATCCAAAACAACATTGATGTTTGTAAATAACCAAGTACATCAGCAAAAGGAAATTTCTTTATCTTACACCAGCAAAATTCAAATAAAATGAAACAAATACACAGCAATTAAAGACACAGACAATTAAAATTTGCTTGTTGAAGTCTACTACATCAAAATTTTCATACAATTTAAAAGAAATTGTAAAACTACTAAAGCAAATGATATGTTTTTCAAAAAAGTTATTTGCAATATTTAGAAATAAAGAATGGTCTTTTTTTTTTAAGTTTCATAGCTATTTACAAATACAGTGGAACACCGTTTATACGTTTTTCAAGGGACTGAGGAAAAAAAAAAAAACCAAACGTATAAATGAAAAAACGTATAAACGGAATTCACAAAAGTTACGAACAATTTCGTAATAACCAACAATAAAAAGTCAGAGGTAAATTAAAATATTACATGAAAATGAAATACAAGAGGTATATAATACAAATTCCGGATTTAATGTACAACTAGTACTACTATTCATATTCATTCAGCATTTACAAAATATTTTGTTACTTTAGGTTGTAGGGCTTTTTTGGAATGCACAGAAAAAAGTTCATTGTGCACAGTTAAAAGAGCCATCTTAACTTTATCATTTAAATCACTGCTAATGAGGCATTCTTGCAAGGTGTTAGAAAAGTCATGCAGTATTAGAAAACCTCTGCGAAGTTTTCAAAAAGCTTTGGCGGGTTTTAAGACTGGACAACCGGCAGGTGGGAATCTTGAGGTTGAAATGCGCATTTTCTCTCTTCTTGAGTTCTTAAAAAAACATATAAATGAAATTTGCGATTTCAGGAAAACGTATAAATGAAATTATTTAACGTTAATCTGCTTTGGATTTTGCCGGGACCATTCAAAAAAACGTATAAATGATAAAAACGTATAAACGGTGCTCCACTGTATAATGTTCTTTTATATTGTTTTCAAAACAATTTGCAGTACTGATTCCAATGAACTATTATGATATATGGTAAAATCTTGTCCATAAGAATAAATTAGTTCATAGTAATCCTCAAAATCAACTCTCCATGCCAATACTTAGTATTCACAAAGCAATAAGCTTTGGATAAATAATAAGCGTGTTTGAATGAGGTTATTAAAATTTTTTAAAATCATAGATATGAAATATTATACAAACAGTAACTTCAATTTCCTAATATAAGAGAATTGGTGTATTAAAAGCTTAATATCCACATGGACATAAGATGAAGAAAATATTGCTTCATAGCTTAGCATTATTTTTTATGAAATAAATATTTACTATATTCAATAACTTGATGTACAGTAAAGTTGGACAAAACTGCTACATAGTAGGAATGACAATTTTATTAATCAACAAATTGCTTATCAAATAATGTGTGAATGAAAACAAGTTATAAAGTAATATAAAATTAAATATCAAACTATCAAACTTGTGCATATCTACATTGTTAAGTGTTTTCTAACTAATTTGTATATATACATTATTTATCACAGTAAAACTTATTGCAACATTGATGTTACATCAATGACAGTTTGATTGAAAATGAGTATTAAAAATCCTACTTTCAGTAAATTAAAAAAAAAAACAAAAAAAAAAAAAACCTATACCTTGTTTTCCTGTTGGAAATGACAAATTTTGAAATGTATTAAAAAACATAAATGTTAATCATAACACTGATCTGAATTACAAATATTTTAATTTAAAATTGTAATGACAAAAATCAGTAATTGTAAATTTGTGATGTACATCATCAAGTTTGAATCTATACACCCTGCTTTAATTGAAAATTCAAGCCATTGCTTTGCTACCTTATTGTAGCCTTTGTTTACGCAGAACAGCAACATACTTTTAACTTAGATTGACTACTTTATCATTCATTATGAAATAAAAATAAACATTACTCCATGCATTTACAAACAACCAATTTTATTGTAAGTGATAAAAATAATATGAAGACCGTACACTTAGCTGAAGATCTGTCTGATAATGATTGAAGTATCAAATATTCAGTGGAATGTTTTTAATCGTCAACTAGTAAATAAACACAAAAAACTATTGTTCAAAATAAAATACTTTTAAAATTTAAAATAAAATTTAAAAATAAGTGCTTCTGAAGAGTAATTCTACTGATGGTGTTTCTTCTTGATAATTGAGAAAAAAAAAAAAGCAAACGCGTTTGTGCTTCTATTTGCTGGTCGAGCAGAACAGTTTTCTAGCAAACAAAAGCACAGATGCATTTGCTTCTGGAGTTTTTTAAAAATTTTCAAGCTGAAGTATCGATAGAAAACACCGTGAATAAGATTATTCTTCAGCCACACTATTATTTTGAAATTGTAATTAACATGACCTTTTCTAGTGTTCTTGATGTTGATTTCCACCACTTTATTACAATCTTCAAAAATTCAACAAGTACTTCACTATTCTGATTTTCCAAAAGTGATGCTGCAACAATATTTGTTTCATGAAAAATTCTCAAACATAAACTTACATTCTGTCTTTTAAGGTTACTTGAGAAAGAGCTTTCTCATTTAATTTTGGAGCAAGTTTTTCTAAGCTGCTTTTTAATTCACATGAATTAATTTCAAATCTTTAAATGATACTGTAAAAATTTTAGTAGTATCCAGATCTGAGGGAAAAAAAAATGAAGCCTTCTCGGTTTGTTGGTTAATCCAATTATTTCTGATGCTCTTAAGAATATGGACCGAATCAAAAACTATAATAAGTAATTCCAAAAACGGTGAATTGAAAATTTTCAAAGTTGTTAATGCACCACCACAAAGCTGAGTGAACATATTTCTGTTGATCCTGTTGTCAGCAACGATACTATAGGGTATCCAGTTTTTTTACAATTTCTATTATCTGCTCTTGTCATTTCTAGCAGATCACTAGCAGTTAAATTTTTAACAGGCTGCAACATCTTTACAGGCCGACAAGAGTGTACAGAGTTTTATGATATCTTTTATATATCCAGACAATAAAGTTTTGTTTGCACTGAAGCCAGACAAAATATTCACAGAAAAATTAATTTCAGGTCTTATAATAATCTCATCTAACAGCAAATCTACAAGTAATACATTATTTTCTAATTTTTCAGCTTTTGTTTTTAAATACATAAAGCAAAAATTCCAATGTTGTGTGTCTTTTGGAAATTGAAAGACTTTTGTCATCTCTTCTCATTTCTAAATTGAGCCTGCATCCTGGCACACAACAACACGAAGGCATGTTTACACCTGAAAAAAAATTAACAGGATTTTAAAAAATGATTGTAAATTTTCAATATCAAATCCATTTCAATATTTAAATATTGAGCACGTATTAAAATAGATTTGATATTTTTATTTTTTTATACATATTTTGTTCAAGAATGTTCTCTAAATAGAATTTAAATTCAGTAAACCTTCCATTCAGAACTGAAAGTGATAGATTACAATAATAGTAATATTGTTTTTTATATTTGAGGATGGCAATATTAGCAACCCCTTTTTTTAATATTAAAAATAATTTCATTTAAGTATTAAAGTAAATGTTTAAAATTTTTTTATCTCTATTATTAGAGAGAAAATAATCCTTGTGAATCTTATGCTTCCTTGTGTTTCTTAATTATACTAACAGAACGGGTATTTGTTTTAAACACGTACATTAATTATTGGTTCTTTAATTAAAATTGAAAAGAAATCATTAAAATTTTATTTCTTTAATATTAAAAGTAAAATATAAAATAGTTAAAAAAATATTTCACGGTTTTTAATTTATCTTAACTAAAATTTTGTAATTCAAACAGATAAACATTAACAGTCTATTAAGAGATTAGGAGGAAATATGGATTAGTCTCTCTCAATAGTCATATTAATTCATAAATAATACCTCATCACTCTTTAAAAACATAAATAAATATTTAATATGCTTTATACACAAATTTTCGGAAGATAATACGACTTTCCTTTATCAAGTTACATGATGAAATAATAATTTAAAAATAACAAAACAGGATAACGAGCCTTAATTCAACAAAATATATAACCTTATACAGTGATCCCTCGCTATTTCGCGCTTCAAGTCTCGCGGCTTCAGTGCATCGCGGGTTTTTCTCCAAGATAAAAACCCCAGCTACACCGTCAGCGACTCCAGCAGAAGAGCATCCGAGTGAACCTCAAATCTTTTTAATTATAAAACCTTAATATTATACATTCACTCACTCACTCCCACTCGTTGAGGGTTAAGTAAAATATTTATACTTTATATACAGTATATATGTAATGTATACTGTATAAATATACATATTTCAAACATTCTGGTACGTACACACACACACATACGAAAATTCCTAGGGGGGGCCAATCATATTTCGCGGATTTTCACCTATCGCGGGGGGGCTCTGTCCCCATTAACCGCGATAAACGAGGGATTACTGTACAATAATAAGAATCATGTCATTACTAACAATATTGATAAACAATAAACCAATAATTTACTAATAACAATAATTTTAAAATTATATTATTGGATTTATTGTTGTCACAATATAGGCAATGTTATAATAATAATAAATTCTATAATAATATTAGATAATAAATAAAACTCCTTATGTTAATTTACAAGTTCTTCAAATTTTGTGGTTTTGTTTGAATTTTAATTTTTTGAGGAGATTAATAAAAGAAAAAACTAAATTTTGAAATGAAAAAAAAAGATAATAAACTGTTTTTCTTGGGTATTTGCTTTTCAAAAAAAGGGAACAATTTGATATTAAATGATCACTTTTGAAATGTAATAAACCATTTTCGAAAAGATTTCTTATGAGGCCATGAACATTTTATAAAAAGAAATATAGTAGACAATTATATCCATAGAAGTGACAGAGTAACAAGTTCAGAAGACAATTACAAAAAAGAAATAGAGAGTATGAAAGAAATTTTAAAAGAAAAATGGTTTTGAAGATAAATTTATAAATAGTTTATTTAGTTCTTTAATATTAATATTTAATATTATATTTTAATATGACAATAGATAAATAAAAGGATAATATTACCTTACTTAATAATTTATTTCTGTAATCAAATGTAACATCAAAATTGAATTTCTTACATATTTCCTTTAACATAATACTGCTTTTATTTATTATTATTATTATTTGTTTATTTTAGAATATAATAATATTTTTCAAACAAATAAATTAAAAAATATTATTATGTTTTAAAATAAACAAATAAGTGATTTAAAAAATGAAATGGGTATTATCTATAAAATTGAGTGTGAAATTTGTAATAAATTCTATGTAGGAGAAAGCAAAAGAACGATTCAAGAGAACGCATAACAGAACAAGGAAATTATTTGAAGAATGGCCAAATTCTGATCAGAAATTACAGAACACAGTAGTTAAGTCTATGTCCACATTTAATACAATTCAGTAATGAAACAACTTTATACAACGAAAAAGATACTGTAACTATAAAATTAATTGAAAGTATTCTCATAAGAAATACAAGCAGCCAAAATTTAGAAGGGAAACGAAGGGATAGAAATTAACAAGAGATTTGTAAATTAACATAATAAATTTAATAATATTAGATAATAAATAAAACTTCCTATTATTATTTTATTATCACAATATAGGTAATGTTATGATTTTTAAATTATTAGGCAAAACTCCGAACGGCGGTCCCAAATTATATAAACCTTTTTAATGACATCCTTCACAGTCATACTGTTATCTAACATATAGCCAGAGTTATTACACATCAAATCATATATTTATTTTGTAAATATGTTGAGCGAAAACTATGTATTGTCCGAATATGTGCGACTTATGACTAAAGCGTTATTACTCTTGGTGCTTGCGGTCTACCAGCCATGGCACATTTAAAGTGATTTTTAAGCAACAATACACAATGTTTCATTAATAACAACAATAACAATGTCATTACACTTGAAACAATGTTTCATTAATAACAAGACAAATGTTTCATTAATAACAGCGTTGGAACCGCGTTCGGAGGTTAGCATATGTCACTTGATCGTTGCTTTAGCAGCCATCAAAGTTAACGAAGGTTTGGTGCACTCGGTCCTAAATCATTCAATTACAGCTAGGAAAAAGGTTGGGGCTCGCTGCTATCTGAAGCACTGTGAAAGCCCTCATCATAAGCCTGATCTTCGTCTTCAGGAATGTCTTCTAATTTCTCAGTAGGTTTAGGTACAGGCATTGCCGACGGGAGATTTGGATAAAATATTTATTTCTTATTAATTAAATTGCACCCCTCCATATTGTTACAGGAACAGAAGTAGCAGTCATCACAATGTTTTTTAGGTTCCCTCCAGATCGTAGGGATTCCAAAACGGAATGACTTCTTTGTGTAAAAGCACTGTGAAAGTGGTCAAAAAGCACAATCAACACACTTTATGTTGGGGCCCATGACTTATTCTGGTCACCAAGTTTTACACCGAAATATGCATAATATACTTTCTTCACAAAATCTGTTATACTTCTTTGATCTTTGCACTGCTCAGCACACAACCGTTTCACTCAATTTTTCTCAAGGTGTTATATCTATAGAGGTTAAATTTTTTCCCCGCAGCGTATGCATATACTCAATTATATAGTTTTCATATTTAAAAGTTTTAACGTATAAAATAGGTTTCAACAAGCCCTTGCTGCTATTCAATCTGATTCCTTTTGTTACGTTTGTGGGGAATTTGTAGTGAAGAAATATCAAAGTACAACTGAGCGGGAAGCGTGGAATAGGGGAGAGGAACGAAAGGGAACGAGTCATCAACTGAATTAATTCCGGTCACACTTGATGTTCCTGGAATTCTCCTCATGATAACGACTGGTGAATCATAGTGATTTTTAACGTAGGCCCTCGATGAATAAGAGCCATTTTGAAGTAAAATCTGTTCAAACAAAACTTTGTTTTTTTCTTTCACACCAAAAAGTTTTCAAGTAATAATATGTCCAGAGACTGCCCTAAAAAACTCCAGTTTTCTCCAGTAATGACGACTTATGACACTAAATGCTCATCCCCTTCCTTAGTGGATTATAACATAATGGATTGATGGCTACGAAAATCAAAATTCAATTTGTGAAAAAAATGGTACGTGATTATTTTTCCTGACATCATCATCCAAAAATCTGTCAAAATTCCATCAGAATCAGCTATTGGTTTCTAAATATTTTTTTTTTGGGGGGGGTTATTAATTTCAAATGTATGTTTCGGAAAAAAAAAAAACTGCAAAAAAAACTTGAAAACTTTCATTGTTTAACTAGAAATTTTAATGTTATAATACACTCATTAACAAAAAAAAACGACGCACCTAGAAGGAGTTGTCCGATGGAGACAAAAATTGGTGGAGAGGAAGATTATGTACAGAATAGAAAATGATTAAAATTTCAGACAAATTGTAACTCTGTGACTCTTACATAAATCATTCAAAGTAACGAACTCAATAAGGTGTTGACCCACCTCTACCCTGAATGCAAGCTACCACACGACGTGGCATAGAGTGATAAAGCTCCCTGATGGTCTCCTGCGGTATTTCTTGCCAAATTTGCTCCAACTGTCGGGCTAGGTCATCCACATTCCCTGGTGGATGCAGTCGCCTTCCCATCATATCCCAGACATGCTCATTGGAGAGAGATCTGAAGATCTGGCTGGCCAAGGAAGTGTTTCACAAGCTGCAAGACAGGTCATAGCAACACGTGCCGTATGTGGTCTGGCATTATCTTGCTGAAAAATAAGGCCAGGGTACTGCAAAAGGAAGGGTAGCAAAACAGGTCTCAGAATGTCGTCGACGTACCGCTGTGCTGGAAATGTGCCGCTAATGATGACCAAAGGGGTCAGGCTGTCAAGGGAAATGGCACCCCAGACCATAACTCCTTGTTGAGGGCCTTTGTGACCGCCTTTGCAAATGATTAAACTTTGGTGTCCAATGAATGAATAGCGAGAGCTACAGCACATCGGAACTGCGCACTCAGCAGGTGTATATAAGAAGCGATTCTCAATCTGATGGTCAAAATTTCCGTTGCATTTCCTGCTTTCACTATTGCACGCCACAATGTCTTTGCATACGAAATTTCATTACAATCGGACAACTCCTTCTTTGTATGTCGTTTTTTTTGGTAATGAGTGTATATTAACACATAACAAATCAGGTGAACGGATCAACAGTTGTCTCTTTATTTTCTTGAATTAGGAATGTTTTTATTTAGGAATTTGTTTTTCCCTTCCGGGAGAGGGGAGACTAAAACATGGATTTAAATGAGCGGGCTAAAATCAAATGCGCTAAAGTTTTACACAAATAATGATAAAAAAAAAATATTTTTTTTTTTTAAGGTGGTATCCTACGTATTTTGATGCTTTCTTCATACAATGTTAGGAATTAGAACTCAATGGATTGCACACTGAATGCCTATAATGACGGGTTATTATTTTATTGAATAATTAAAATGTACTTAGTCAGCTAAATCCAGTCAGTTGGTATCAAAAGTAGCTTAGTTTCTAACTTGAATGGATAAAGCTGACTTCGTTTCCAGCAACTAAGCGGTGACGTCATTGTGACTAGTGATGTGCCTAGCCTACGTATCCAATAGATTAACATCGAGGATGCAAGAATGTTAATAATTGTGTAGAAACAACTGGACTATTAAAAAAAAAAAACAAATATAGGAACAAAGCCTATTTTGTTTATTATTAAATCTCAACGGCTGGACGGGCTCCAACGATGCGCTGTAAATTTAAATCCTTCTGTTAATTTCAGATATTATTTAAACCTACAATTATCTGTTAAAGCCCTCCAGCCAATCATCAATCAATGTAAATAAATCCTTACTTTCCCTCAATAAAAGAGAACCTGTTCAGATCTACCATTAGACTTGTTTATCTTATTTCTACGAAACAGGGCACAAATAAAACCACCACATATTTAGTGCCGAAAGCCGCCTTCAAGCTCCAATGCAGCTAACAACATTGCGAGCCGACAGGAAGTCAACCTTGTGCCGGCCATACCAACTCGCTACAGCCGGAGACTTCGTGGTTTACCCCCAGCCAACGCAATCATGCCGGATGCAGAGACGGCTACCTACGCCAGCATTGCAGCTACATCGGTGGCACCGCATCGATTTCCAGAGCCAACAACTTTCTACACCCGATGGCCTGTACGAGTTTGACGTCATGCCATTTGGATTATGTAATGTAATATGGCTTCACACTAACTGAAATCAATGAATTGGCTAGTGGAATCATAATTAGAAGCAACGAAGTTAAACTAAGACTGCAAAGACATTGCGAGGATGAAATAAGCTTCAGTTCTTCTGATAGTAAAAATGAGGCATTAATGGTTTTCTCGTCAAAACTAGAGATTGATGAAATAGTCAAACGTATGCGAAAAGTAGATAACATCAAAGCTGCTGCAAAAGAAATCAGAATTTATTAGCAAGTCCAAAGTCTACTTTCTGTAAAGCCTCTCTATGATTCAGATGAACTAAAGACGTCATGGATGGCTACTGAGATGCCTGATGAAATGTTAAGATCTTTGTTTGCATCTTTAAACATTAACAAAAGTCTGCTGTTATCAAGTACTACGAATGAAGAAGATTTCGATCCAGGTCCGAAATGGGGACACAAGACGATGATGACGAATGTGATGTTGAACATGGCACAACCTGTCCTGATAGGAAAATCAAATATTATATTGCTACCGAACTTTTGGGCTGGTTCGGTGGCGCTGGGGGACAAAATGCGACAAGAGCAATTTTAAAATCACAGAGAATTTATTCAGTAAAATAAAATACGAAATACAGATCTCAATAAACGGATAGCTGATACGCTCGTGTTCTATCTACCTCTTCACAGTTTTCTGACAAACGGTAGCTCTTGGGAACGCCACGTCTACTGGAACGTCTTGTATGACCTGTGTCCAACTTTCCCGGCAACCGATCAGTCTTCTTCGGTTTAGAGTTGACTTTCTCGCTGCCTGCCTTACGAGTGCGGTCTTCTCGGAATTCTCCCGTAACTGGCTCGTCTTCTGCGGCTAAGTGCTGGGGATCTGTCCGTGGCCTATCAACCACTCAACCAATCCAACTTATCTCCAAGTGGGGAATTCTCTCTCTCTCTCTCTCTGTGTCGCTGCCTATCAACAGGACATTCTTATCTCCTCTCTGTCCCCTGGCTTGGTGGAGAACCTCTTCGTGGCTGCTCGTCACAAACCAACTCTTCCTTCTGGCTCCGGGTGAAGCCTGGTCATGCGGCTGGCCGCCGCCAAAACGAACTGCCTTTTCCTCGTCTGCGCTGCATTATATGCCTGCGACAGAGTCCACTATCCAGAGGGAGACAAGGTCGGATCGCACTACTCTTCACTGAGGTGGATTAGCGTGAGGCGAATCCACCGTTTCGGGGGGGTGGACCATTCCACAGGTAACAATATTACTATATTCATCGCGGCATGAAAGAAACGCCTCTGCATCTTATGGTTGGTCATACCATTTATGATCAGTGTAAAAGTCGAGAGTTAATTACTTGTATGAATAGAGCATTAGTTTCTGTGAGCTACAATGAAGTGTTGCGTAAAAGACAGCAATTAGCAGCCTTTGCTATACAAGCAAGTGCAAATGGTAACACACCTTTGCCAAGCCATTTTGATAATGACAACTTTACTATCGCAGCCATAGACAATTTTGATCAGAGATATGTTTCAAGTATATGTGGTACTCATGATGCAAATGACACAATCGGTGTTCTATTTCAAGCACGTTCTGATAGCACCAAATTGCCAGTCAAAACCAAAGATTTCTCAAGACTAATTTTATCCAACGAAGTCACTATTCACAAAAGGAATTACCATGTCGAAGGTCCTACATTACAAGAGTCCAGTCAGCAAAACATGGTTTACGAAAGTTTCAAAGTTAAGGAAGGCTTGCTTTGTAATAGTTTCAGCATGTATCTTTTTAGCGATCTGAGTTTGCGATCAGTTTAATTAAACATAGAATACCTGAAGAAAGTACTGACAGTCTAATAGTTCCAACATGGGCTGGATGTCGATCTCTGTTCTCAACTGTGACACCACCACTCATGCATGTAGGATTTCTTTCATTTATTCCCAAGGCAGTTACAGAACATGCAACAGTATTTTTAGCATTGAAAATTTTGCAGAATATTTGCTCGCAGCTGAAACAACAAGCTTTACCAGTATTCTCAGACGAAGGTGTATGCCGTATCATTGCTGATATTATGATAAACAGTCCATCTGAATTTCTTGACATAATTCCCATGATCGGAAACTTTCATTGTGCAAAGGTTGTCATGCATAATATTGGAAAGTTTCTACAAGGAAGTGGTACAAAGGAAGCACTGATTGAGTGCAAGGTTTGGTATGAAAACAGCCGAATCAGTAATGAATGCAACCCACTACGTCAGATCTCTTAACAGCTTACTGATTCTTGAAGAAGCTATAATGAAGATGAAATGGTCAGCGTTTTGGAAATGTAACACCAAGTAAAAATATGAGATTATCCTTCAATATGCTCAGAAATTAAAATTAATTATTTCAAATAAGAATGTGAATACAAGCCCCACCGAGTTTAATGAACTTTTACAATCAGTAGAAGTTTTACAATCAGTACAAAGACTTTCAGAAATTTAGTAGTGATTGTGCTATGAAGTCCGAAATGTGTAGGTACTGGGATACATTCCTTTACCTTGTAAACTTGTTGTCATAGTTGATTTTATGTCACAATTTCGGTAACTCAGTACACAATTGATCAGATATATTTTTAAAAGTTAGCATATCCTTAGTTCTAATACAAGTAACTGCAAGAGAATTAAACGAGTACACTTTGTGTTTGACAGCTACATTGAGCAGTCACTTAAAGAAGGTGAAAGAGAAAGACGGAGAAATGCTGATCCAATTGAACTGAAAAAAATCAAACAGAAGACTCTTATTCCTATACAGATGGACAGATTCTGGTCTTCAGGTAAAAACAAAGAGATGCTCCAATTGGCTGCTGCTACTAGTTTCATTGAAAAGGCAAAAATGACTAACTTCACTACAGTGCTAAGTGGAACCGTCACAGGAGACAATGACAGCAGGAATGCATTAATAGTAATGAACAAAGAAGTTCAAACTTGCTCGGACCTTCGAACTTTTGTCGAAGAAGCAGATAGCAGAATTATAATCCATCTGTTCCATGCTGTCCAGTCGGTCATAACTATCAGTGCTATCAAATGACCCTGATGTCGTTGTTCTCATCCTTCGATATATATTTGAACTATTCAGTAACGGATTGCAAGAATTGTGGATCAAAGTGGGAGTGGGTGATAAAATGCACTCTGTGCCTCTACTATACTTTGGAGGCAACTGGCAGCTGTACTTTGCAACACTATAATTAAGACCCACATACTTACAGGTTGTGATGTCACAAGTAAGATTGGAACAAAATCAACTGCACTAAAAGCATTGCCAGAAACTTTACTACTTCGATTTGCACAAGATAATACTCTGATGATGGATGTAAAACTTGAACAAGGTATTCCTCTGCTTTGTCAAGTGTTTCTTCAGACAAAGTGTAAGACATTTGATGAACTTCTTCTTATTATTATTATTATTTAATTATTATTTGTGTTATTCAGTACACAAGCAGAAACACATATCAGAGCTACCACCCTCATCTTTTTGATTAAGAAATGGACATATCCGAAGATGCTTTTTTGTTTTATGGGAATGCGTAAACCTATCACAAAGCTATTTTCCTGATACAAGCCTGCAGCTGACAGATTATGGATGGTGCAAAGATGCAAATTGTGTGCTAAAGCCTGATCTGTGCCGTAACACAATGCCTTCGAATTATTAATACAGTGCTGTTGTACATGTGCTATTAGTAGGTGTAAATGTAAATTGCAATATTTGACATGCACAGAGTATTGCAAATGTGGTGAACAATGTAAAAGATATGGAAAACTTAGACTGTTAGTGTAAAACTAACATATTTTTTTCTCAGAGTTTACTTCTGTGTCTATAAAAATGTTGTGCTAATATATGTTATAGTGTAAATATCACTTTCCAAATAAAATATTGTATTCCACTTTTGTTAATATTTTTATTTAAAATCCAAAATAACCGATTTTCTTTAATAAATAGCAGTCAGGCAACTTCACAAACCATCTTCATCGATTCCTTACCCTTAAAAACATATATTTAGACACCTAAATGATGAGTATGACTGTCATAAGAGCAGAAATATGTACAAAATAAAATCGTTGTCGGCCATTTTGGAAAATGGCGTCTAAAACATCCGGTCCAGAATATGGTGATGTCTACCCAACTTTTTCTGACTCTCCTATATGTACTTCACTCGATTCTGTTCATTAGACAAATCAGTACTAAAATTTTTACGGGACTCCATTACAAGGATAGGAGTATATCCTCCATCAGCATTTGGGATTCAGCCGCGTATCCAGTCGTTGGGTACCCCCTCAATTGACGGTTGAAACGCCGCAACTTTTTCCGTGACCACTCCACAAAAATAGATCTCTGTTCAGCAAAGGTGCTTCGAATGCGGTGAGTGAGATACTAGCAGGTTATGAGACTTGGGTCTATCACTACGACCCAATCCCGAAACAATAGTCGTCCGTATGGCAGCAAAAAGGGGCACCTCCGCCATTGAAGTTCAAGCGCGAATGAAGGGTGAAAAAAATGATGGTTGCAACGTTTATCCGTCAAAGCGGTCGCGTGTGCCAGTACCACTGGAAACACAAAAATCTGTCATGGCAAAGTGGTACACGGATGTTTGCCTACCCAGTGTGCTGGAAACCATCGCCCAGGTTCGTTCGAGGACCGGGTGCAGAAGCCTGCTACTGCATCATGACAATTGTCCTGCACACACTGAGGTTAACCCAAGCAGTTTTTGGCGGAAAACAAACTCAGGGAATAGGCACCCACCCTATTCTCCCGATTTAGCCCCTCTGGACTTCTTTCTCTTCCCAAAGGTGAAATCAAAGTTACGGGGACGACGTTTTGAAAGTGAAGAGGCTCTGGAGGCATACCTATATGAAATAGGTGAGGTGTCCGCTGCGGACTGGGCTGGGTGCTTCTGTAGTTGGTTCAAACGGATGCAACGATGTATATAGTCCAACAGACGGATCTTGACGATCTCGTTTGCGTGAGAATTACGGAAAATACGAGATCTGGCCATTAGCCTCTTCAGGAGGTGTCAAGGAATTTAGTACTTTGAATGTATGTCACTAGGAAAATGCTACCTACTGAATTTATTGTTGTTTATTGACTGTTTTAAATTTATGAAAAGTATATTAAAATATAGCAAAAGTCTCATGCATTTCCCCGTATTATAATTCATTTAAATGTTTCAATGAAATATATATGAAACATTCATCCAATTTTTATTTGTTTTTAAGTTTACATATTTGATTTTTGTGATTAGCAAATAAAATAAATGAGAAATCGTGTGCCTTTTTGATTATTAATTCGTTAATGTAATGTTGCATTTTAAATTTAAAATCGATTGTCTTATATAAATGTATTTACATAATCCTGTTATTTTTTTTTTTTGGATTTTGTTTTGTTTTGTTTACGTAGGGAATTTTTAAAATTAACGTTTTTCTAATATTTTAGCATTTTTTTTTTATGGGCAATCAGTGTGTTTGACAACTCTTCCGTCTAATTTTGAGGTAAATTCTGGTTTGTTTGTTTTTTCTTTCAGCTGTTGTTTCCAGTAAATAACTGTGTGAATTGGGAGACGTGAGAAATATGTACGAGTAGCTTCAGCTACTCTGTCTTGAACTCTTTCTAAAGGAATGAGAGGTCCTCCATTAATTAATTCCCTCCGAAAATATTCTTCAACTTGCAATATTATTTTCCGTGCGCTGCTTCGTATAGTACTGTTTCTCGACATTTTGTGAGAATACTTGGATAGAGGCTATTCTCGCGTAAATTACGTGAAATCACGAAAAAACGAGATCGTCAAGATCCGTCTGTTGGACTATAGATGTCGATGGATGCTATGTCGAAAAGCTGTGAATACATTTTTTTGAATAAATGTATTCTTTCTATTATTTTGCACGAACTTATTGAAGACCCCTCATAGTAACGATATTTATAACTTTAAAAAAAAAACAAAAAAACAACAACAGGACTATTCAAATTCTGATTCGATCTCTCTCTTCTCAAATCAAACGCTCGGTATCGTACCCGCCCTCCTACCCAACATCGACTTACAAACAAATTCACACAACACATACATACAACTACAACAATCAATAATACCAAAATACATACTCATAACATCAATACAATTCATTATATAGGGTGCTTATAATTAAAGTTGCGATTTCAAAACGCCCTAATTTTAAAACTACAGGTCAGATAATTCCATTACCTCACGATTGTTCTGGTAAAATATCAAGTCATTGCTTCGCGAAGGAAAAAAATATATTTCATCTGAAGATTGATGAACTCCACAGCGCCATCTATCGGCACATTTTGGAACTAATTTTTTATTCTTATATAGTTTTACCAGTACTTTTTCTTTTGAATGAGGGTGTTAAGGAGAATATTGTTTTATATAAAGGCGCCATCTAATGACAATGTGTTTACCTAACATGCACGACAGCTGTTGGATTTGTTTCTTATTTCTCAACGGTGATTTTTTGTTGCGAATTATTCGCAGGGGTCAACATTTTTATAAAAATGGAGAAGGCACCATCTAATGACAATGTGTTTAACTAACAAGCACGACAGCTGTTGGATTTGGGTCTTATTTCTCAACGGTGGTTTTTTTGTTGCGAATTATTCGCAGGGGTCAACCTTTTTATAAAAATGAAGAAGGCGCCATCTAATGACAATGTTTCAGAAAAAGGCATTTCAGAAAAAGGAACAAGGTATATTTGTAATCTTTCTTAATATGAACCGGAATATGAATACTCTAAATGTATTCTTCTTACTTCATTATCACTGAGGGATTTCATCTCTTCAAAATAATAAAAATAAGAAGTAAAATCAGGACGAAACTAAACTGTTCGTAGAAATAACTCGTGAAGGAAGAAATAATTAAAAAATTTAAAAAAGAAATAAAAAAATAGGCCTAAAATAAATAACTATAAAATAAATAAATAGTTCAAAATAACTTTAGAAATCCAAGTATGTACGGCAAACTTTACATTTAACATATATAAAACTTATTAACTTAATTCTACAATTCGTTAGAGTTGTAGTGAAGTCTGATTATTTTTAAAGATCAGTTAATTCTATGAATTTTCGTTAGCTCTTGTGAAGTTAGATCAAGTTAAATTTATAAACTTATTCGACTGTAAAATATAAAAATAACAAAAAAATCAATAAATGAAAAAAAAAGAGGAAAATAAAATAAGAACCAAAAATATGAATAATAGTAAATTATTAAAAAATTTTTTTTTCACTTCGTCTGTACATTAAGAATGGAAAACAACACCCAAAGACCTGCCTATATAGACTGTATGAAATTGCTAGAAATACTGAAAATAAACTTTGGGAGAGTGCCTGTCTGCCGAATCAAATTTGCTGTTCGCTGCAGTCTCGAGAAGAAGATGTCGACGAAAAAACCACAAGAAAAACTGTACAAAGAAGAAGAAAAACTTTGTAATACATTTCTATTTTACTTGATTCATGTACACTTTGAAAATTTCTTTGTAACATTTCAATAAATTCAGTTGTTAGTCTCTAACAACTGAATTTATTAAAATTTTACAGAGACTGAAAAAAAAATCATATACTCTTTCTTTGTTGCAATTTAATAAAAATCAATTGTTAGAGACAGAAAAAAAATTCATGCAATCTATGTAGCAATTTAATAAATCAATTGTTAGTGACAGAAACTAAAAAATACTAATCAGTGTAAATTGTATTTCGAAACTTTTTCGTGCACTCCTCATAGACTTCAATAAATTGTATTGTAATTTGTCCTTATAAATGTCTCGACCTGAATTTTTTCCGTCCTTATCCCTACCCACAAACAATTAATATTAAAGGAAAAAAAAAAGTTTTTTTTTAATCTAAATAATATCTTAAAATCAATAGTTCAAAAAATTCAACATGTATTATTGCACATCAAGATCTTTGATACGCTAGTAAATAATATCATTCTTAAAAATCGGATCTAATTCAAACGAAATCACGCAACAACTTTAGAAAGATTAATTCTAAATTCCTAGTACTATTCATTTCAATGGGTCACACGAATTCCTTTACTTTATTACTACTATTTATATCAGAACAGGTTAAACTTTTCATCTATCAGATATTACGCTACAACACCTTCACCAATTGATAGTACAAGTTATTTCAAGAAGTTTGATGAGTCTTACAACCAACTTACCTGTATTTTTACCTTTGCGGCCGATACGACACCCCAGCTTTATACTCGAACGGGTTAAACTTTCGATCTATTAGGTATTCCGTCACAATCCCTTCACCAATCGATAGTACAAGTTATTTCAAGATGATTGAGTGGTCACATGACATACTTATCTGTATTTTTACCTTTGCGGCCGATATGACACCCCAACTTTATACCAGAACGGGTTGAACTTTCGATCTATTAGGTATTCCGTTACAACCCCTTCACCAATCGATAAATCACCTCATTTCAAGATGTTTGAATGGTCAAATGACATACTTATCTGCATTTTAAAATTTGACTTGCAAATTATCATGATATGCAAATAACCCTTACTAATTTGCATTCGATATTTCCATAATATGCAAATGAACCGTACTAATTTGCATTTCTCCTTCAAACGACCTCTAAATCTCCTTCACCAAGGTGACTTTACTCAAGGTGACTTTCATTTGACCTTCATCCATATCGCCCTATTCGGTTCATCTATACAGTCCTATAAACTACTCACAACTGTTGCATAAAAAGCCGACCAAATGACTTGAGCCGTATGGCATGGTACCTCGCTCGCTGACCTGGGCATTTATAATAGTAGTACACTGAAGCTCGGTTATAACGCAGTTGTTTATATTGTAATGTTGTGTTTGTGGGTTCAAAGGACGGCAAATCAGACTGAATGGAGTGCTTGGAAGTTCTCTGTTCATTTTTGTATAAAAACCCCTGTTTTTAAGTAAAGATATAAAGAAATCACCTGCCATTGGTAGGTTTGAAAAACAAAGGAAAGAGTTAAGAAACGGAGGTAAAGGGTTAAAAGGCCAAGGGGCGTGGTCAAGGTCGTTGACCTGAGGTATCATAAAACTAACGGTTATTTTAAGGGGAAAAAAATAAGAGAATAGAATTTAGTTAAAAATATAAATAATAAATAAATAAATAAATGAATATAAAAATAAATCATTACAATTACTCCCCCCAACAGAATTTTCGCCCCGAAAATTATAAAAAAAATACATGAGGAAATGACTACGACATGCGGTGCATGTCGGGAGTACGTATATGCTTCGACTTCCGGTTCCGAGAGTTGTCATGGCCGCCATTGGAAGACATTGGTCATTGCGTATGTCCAGCCCGGGATATTGGGCTTTGCGGATGTGGAATCATCATAACGAGTAAGTGAATTTTCAAGTTGTAGAAGGTCTGATGATTCGTCCTGATCGTAGAAGCGTCCCTTCATGGTGGTTCTTTAGCTCCGTATTGGCTTGTTGTTCGTCACATGTGCGTTCCTTGGTTTGAGCAGGAAAATTGTCCGTTCCTGATTGTTGGGTACTCGGCAGCTCTGTCATTTCGTGTGTGACGTATGGTTTTAGTCGTGCAATGTGGACTACTTGGGGCGGACATCGGCTGGGATAATCGTCAGTTGGGGATATTTCATATGACACCGGGGATGTGTGTCGAATGATTCGAAATGGGCCGAACCATGAGCACAGTAATTTTTCTGATAGGCCTACTTTCCTGTTAGGCTTATGAAGCCAAACGAGATCGCCGTCGTTGTACAATGTTGGGCGGTGTGTGGCGTCGTAGGTACGGCGGTTCGTCTGTTGGGCCTGCGTCATGTTAATTCGTGCAATTTGATGCGCTTCGTCCAGTATTGATTTGAGGAAAACCAGATAATCCTGTTGTGGTTCAATTACGGGGCTTAACAGTGTGTCCAGTGTTGTGTGGGGGTTCCGGTCATGAACGAGATAGAATGGGGTGTAGCCTGTACTTTCCTGGCGGGCGGTGTTGTATGCGAAGGTGATGAAGGGTAAAATGACGTCCCAGTTGGCATGTTCGATGTCAACATACATTGACATCATGTCAGCTATCGTCCTATTAAGCCTCTCCGTCAATCCGTTCGTCTGAGGATGGTATGGTGACGACTTGTGATGAATCGTTCTGCAGAGTTTGAGGGTTTCTTCGATGGTGGCTGATAAAAATTGTGTTCCCCGGTCGGACAACAGGACTTGGGGTGAGCCATGTTTCAGCAGGACTTCTTCCGTAAAAAATTTTGCTATTTCCGTCGCTGTCGCATTGGGCAATGCACGGGTTATTGCATATTTTGTGAAATGATCAATTACGACGATCACCCATTTGTTCCCGGAATTCGAAATAGGAAAACGTCCCAGGAGATCGATGCCCACTCGGTAGAAGGGGGACTCGGCTACCTGAAGCGGCTGGAGGACTCCCGGCGGTCGTTGATTCGGTGTCTTCCGGCGTTGACACTGCAGACATCGGGCTACAAACCGCCGTACGGATTTAAGTTGTGCGGTCCAGAAGTAGCTTTGTCGGACACGTGCGTATGTTTTTGCAGTTCCCAAGTGAGCTGCGACGGGGTCGTCATGGCAACTGGCGATGATTTCGTTGCATAGGTGGGACGGGATGACAAGTAACAGCTGGGCAGATGTGGCTTCATAGCTTTGTTTGTAGAGTGTATTGTTATGGATTTCGAATCCACGTGGGTCTGGTTGTTGACTAGTCTCTAGCTGAGTGATTTGTTGTCTCAACTTTGCGTCTTTCCTCTGCTCTGCTGCCATGTCGAGTCGGGCGTTCACAACTGCGATGCCGGCGGTGGTTTCCATTGGGCGGGTGGGATAGCGAGACAGGCAGTCGGCGTCGAGGTGCTTTTTGCCGGATTTGTACGCGACGGTCAAGTCGTACTCCTGCAGGCGTAGCGCCCATCTCGCTAGTCGTCCGGAAGGATCTTTCAGGTTTAGAAGCCAACAAAGTGCGTGATGGTCGGTTACAACGGTGAACGGTCGGCCGTAGAGGTATGGACGGAATTTCTGTACTGCCCAAACCACAGCAAGTAATTCTTTATGCGTAGTTGCGTAATTAATCTCTGGTTTCGACAGTGTGCGACTGGCATACCCGATGACATGTTGTCCGTCACTGTGAGTCTGTACGAGGACTGCGCCTATTCCGGCGTCCGAGGCGTCGGTGTGGAGTTCCATGGGTGATTGTTCGTCGAAATGGGCTAAGATTGGCTGTGTTGTTAGGGCGTGTTTTAGCTGTTCGAAGGCCGTTTGCTGATTTTCTCCCCATGTGAATGGTGTTGATTTCTGCATTAGAAGTGATAAAGGACGAGCTACCGTTGCGAAGTTCTTGATAAATCGTCGATAATATGAGCATAAGCCGTAAAAGCTGCGTACTTGTTTAGGGTTTGCGGGTGGCGGGAAAGAGGCAACTGCTTGTGTGTTCGCGGGATCTGGACGAACGCCGTTTCGGTCAATGATGTGGCCCAGGATTGTGATGGATCGTGCGGCGAACGTGCATTTTTTTCGATTAAGTCGAAGGTTGGCGGCGTTGAGGCATCCGAGTACCGTGTCGAGCCTTGCTAGATGTTCCTCAAAGTCTCTTGAATAAATGACAATGTCATCGAGATAACACAGGCAAATTGTCCATTTTAATCCTTTCAATGTATCATCAATCAGGCGTTCGAAGGTAGCGGGGGCGTTGCAGAGTCCGAAGGGCATGACTTTGAATTCATATAGACCGTCTGGTGTCACGAATGCGGTCTTCTCCCTATCTTTCTCGTCTACTTGGATTTGCCAATAGCCGGTGCGGAGATCGACGCTTGAAAAGTAATTGGCATTTCGAATGGAATCCAAGGCATCGTCCAGGCGTGGCAGAGGGTATACGTCCTTCTTCGTGATTGCGTTAAGGCGGCGGAAATCGACACAAAATCTCCAGGTGCCATCCTTCTTTCTAATTAGTACTACGGGTGAAGACCAGGGACTGTTCGAAGGTTGAATGACACCTTGTTTCAGCATCTTTGTCACTTCTTCTTGAATGACTTCCCTCTCTTTGAATGATACACGGTATGGTTTTTGTTTTATCGGCGGATGCGTGCCTGTGTGGATGATATGCTTTGTGCAGTCATGGGGGGCCATTGCGGGACTTGGTGGTTCGAAGACGGCATGGTATCGATGGAGGAGGGCGAGAGTGCGTTCCGCTTCGCTGCTAGGCGCTCGTGTGTCGATCATACTTTTGAGTTCGGCTATGCTTATTCTTAGTTCCTCTTTTTGTGTGGGCTGTAGTAAAGATTCTGTGTTTGTACTAATAGCTGTAACAGTTTCGTCCTCGATCCTTTGGAATTGCCCAATTTTCTTTCCGGCGGGGATAGTGGTGGGGACTGCTGAACCATTCGTGATCCATATTGTTGTTTCGTTGTGAATAAGTTCTGCAACGGTGGCCGGAAGTAGACAATTGATAATGGGCTGTTCCTGTTTTAGTGATTCAATAACAATGGGGCCATCGGTAATTTGCATGGTGTGAACCTGTATCGGAGCGGCTGAGTGGGGCGGAATGACCGTTGTGCTGCTTGTGTAGAGGTACGGTGACTCGGGGGCTTGGGGCTGCGGTTGAGTGTCGTCGATCAGGACTAATCCCTTGGAGCAATCGATCTGCGCCTTCGTTGTTTGAAGGAAATCCCAGCCGAGGATGATGTCAAAGTTGCAGGGATCAACAATGTAGAAATTAAACGGCAGGACAAAACCGTTAATTTCTACTCTGGCGGTACATTCTCCAAGTACAGTAAGCTGGTTTCCGCTGACGTTTCGGAGGAGTGGGGCGGATGTGGGCGTCATGAGCTTGTGGTGCTTGCGGCGGAGGTGTTCTGCCATAACGGAAACTGAAGCTCCAGTGTCGATCAATGCGGTGGTCGGGCGGCCGTCGAGCAGAAGTGTTACCGTATTTCTGTCCAGTTCTGCGCATGTCAAAGCGACCAAGCCGTTGTCCTTTACAGAGGTCGCTGGGAGCAGTTTTCCGAAGAGGATGAGCGGAGGGATTGGCGGCTGATTTGTACTGGGGATGGGCTCTGTTCTCTGCGGTGTCTGTAGGCTGTGTGCGGGGAGTTTGGGCGGCGGGTGGCTGCTGCTGGACTCGGTGAGCGGTGAGGGCTTTGTCTACCTCTAACAGTTGTTGAATAAACTGCTGAATCGTAGATGGGCTGTGGGCGGGTTCGACTCTGACGTTGCTCGGTGTAGTTTGTTTGTTCGTCCCGTCTCGTCTGTTCTCTATTATTGCGTAGGCGTGTTCTGCAATGTTTGATAATGTGACCCACTCGCTGACAGTAAAAGCATATGGGGCGATCCTCCGGTGTCCTCCATTGTTGAGCTTCATTGTTTGAACGGTAGGCATCATTAATGGGTGGGCTGTGGGGGCGGGAGATTGGTGGTGATCGGGCTTCTCGATATGTTTGACGGCTGTCGAATGGGCGCTGCGTTGATGCGATAGGGGCGATGAGGTATCTCAGCTGTTCGTGGAGGTCATTGATTTGCTGCTGCAACGTCTGTATCGTAGTGTCAGTTGTTGATGCAAACTGTGTGGCAGGAGTGAGACCAATTGATGACACGTTCGGCAGTGGTCTGAAGTTACTGCCTTCTTTCAATCGTTGTGCCTTCATAGCTTCTATGCGGCGGCACTCGGTGAGGAAAGAGTCAGTCGTGTTGATTCGCAGGGCTAGTAGAAGGGTGAATGCATCGTCTGCGACGCCTTTCATTAAATGCTGCAGCTTTGTTTGATCTGTCATGTTGGGGTCGATGGTGCGGCAGAGGTTGATTACGTCCTGCGCATACTGCTCACATGATTCATCCGGTCTTTGTGCTCTGTGTTCCAGGGCTTCTTTAGCCTGCTGCGACCTGTCACAAGGGGCGATGAAGGTTGCGGCAAACAGTATTTCAAATGCGGGCCATGTTGTCATTTGATCTTCGTTATTTTCAAACCATTGGCGAGCTGTTCCGGCGAGGGCGAAGTAAACGTTAGCGAGCTGGCTTGAATGGTCCCAACCGTTGTATTTGGCGATGCGGTTGAAGTCTTGTAGCCATCTGATGGGATCCTCGTTGGGTCTGGCAAAAAATATCGTCGGTTCACGAAACCTCTGATGGGTGAAGGGTGTAGCGGCGACGGAGGCATACGTTTGCGTCTGCTGACTCGTCATGTTGACCGGTGAGAGGCCCTGGATGCGGCGACTTCTTCGAGTGATGATTGCGGGAGAGTCCTGGCTCGGGACGGGATGATGTAGAGACAGCTTCGGTCGGGTTTCTGGCACCAATTGTAATGTTGCGTTTGTGGGTTCAAAGGACTGCAAATCAGACGGATGGAGTGCTTGGAAGTTCTATATATCTTTATTTAAAAACAGGGGTTTTTATACAAAAATGAACAAAGAAATCACCTGCCATTGGTAGGTTTGAAAAACAAAGGAAAGAGTTAAGAAACGGAGGTAAAGGGTTAAAAGGCCAAGGGGCGTGGTCAAGGTCGTTGACCTGAGGTATCATAAAACTAACGGTTATTTTAAGGGGAAAAAAATAAGAGAATAGAATTTAGTTAAAAATATAAATAATAAATAAATAAATAAATGAATATAAAAATAAATCATTACAATATCGCGAATTCGGATATAACGCGATTTGGTCTTGGACCCCTTCTATTTTGGAAAAGGTGTATAATTGTAAAATTGCAAAATTTACCGTTTTTTCGCCTAAAATCAAGTCAAAGGTGTAAATTAATATGCTTGTTTCCTTATTATTTACAGTAATTGAGACTCTATACCCACCCTAATGTCACAAAAATGCATCAAATAAAATATATTTAAAAAAAAAAAAACAGAATCGCGAACTTTTTCGTTTAACCAAAATGAATATCGAGATCTATTTTTCTGCCAATGACAACCAGTAAAGAGGCCCATGCAATCTAATAGGTGTATGAATACCTAGTTTCGATCCACATGACTCGTCATTTGTACAAGATGCCAAGATGGCGGTGCCAAATCGATTTTGGCTAATATAACCCATCAAAGTGTTGAAAAGATAATGATTTATGTATTTATAAATATAAAATTCTCTCACATAGCTCTGAATGATGTAGTTAATCGCGAAATGATTATTTTAAATCGATTTGGAATCGTGTGGGTGATAGTAGGGTGCGATATGCGACATTTAATGTCGCGAAGTAATAAAAGTTCGGTTGTATTGCGATCTTCGAAATCTTGGATCCAAAAGATCGCGTTATAACTGAGTTTCTGTGTATTATAATAGGAGATTTATAATATTAGTATAGATTTGTAATGGCAGTTACAGTTCCAATTGCCATTTTCAAATTACAAATAAGCAGACGGATCGGATATACATAAACAGTCTGAGATTCAAAAAAGATATTGAATACATTCATTATTGATGTGGGAAAGGGGGAAGGAAACATGAATCAAAAAAACAATATAAAATGAGTTACAAAATTGTAAGTTTTTTTTAATGTGTTTTGTTTTTGTTTTATTGAAATAGTTTCTTTAATTCCATTTTTGAACCTTTCTAAATATACTCAATGTTATGTAAATCCCAACGATTTTCCGCCTGTTTTTTTTTTTGTTTTTTTTTTCAATCCATTATTTGTGAATTTAAACCTTTATTTAAATATTTTTAATTACTTAATTAAATTTATTATCTCTATTTATAATGACTTATTATTGTATTAATGTCATTATATCATAGCATATTCTTGTTATTGTAACTTATTTTATATTGTTTTTTGACTCATGTTTCCTTCCCTTTCTCCTTATTAATAATGTATTCGACCTCTTTTTTGAATCTCAGATTGCCAGATTAGTTGACGTTTACATTTACTGCTCCACTCCTATTGGTCGTAGTGTGATGTTACATAGCCTAAAACCTTCCTCAATAAACGGGCTATCAAACGCAAAAAGAATTTTTCAAATCGGACTGGTAGTTCCTGAGATTAGCGTTTTCAAACACACAAACTCTTTCTGTTTTATAATAGTAGTATAGATTATTAGTTTTATTTTAACTTTTTTTTTTATAATAATTTTTGTACTCGGTTCTATTCAGAAGTGTATTTTTGTTCTTTTTTTGTTTCTGAATCCGCTTTTCTTTTTTTCTTTCTTTCTGCAGCAATACAAGGAAAAGTTCCCTCATGTACAGATGCAGTGTCTCCAAGAGGATCATTGCCCGAGCAACAGCAAAGCTAAGAGTAATATTTTCTTTTCATTTACTATAATTATTTCATAAAAAAAGGATATGGAATAATATTTATATTATTTTTTATTCTTTTGCTAATGAAAATTTTTTTTCAGCTCTATTTTTCTTTTACTAAGACATCAATTTACTCCCTTTTTTTTCTAGTTCCTTTCGATTATGGAGTAAACAGGATTATTTACCCCAATGAGCTTATGAATCAGAAAGAAGGCTTTGTAGTAAATTATGAATAAAAAATAAAAAGTAGAATAATTTTATTTTTGAAATAGAAAACCATGTGTCAAGTGTCTACTTTTTTTTTATTTATCTAATTGAAATACATAAGAATTAAAGGTTGTTTTAACGTGCGGATATGAAGTGAATAAATGTTCGTAATCGCCGACGCACAAGTCACATGAAAAACTTTTCCCAAAAACTTTTAAAAATCCCTTAAAAAAAAAATTATGAAATACATAAGAAGAAAATAATTATACTCATTTTTAAAGAAAAATAGCAGATTCGTTATCATTTCTTTTATATTTCTGTCAAGTAACAGTTTCTATCGAACATAAAAAAAAAATGCCAATTTCCAAAAAGAAAAAAAGATGAAAATCTTAATCTCAGTATTATAATCATCACAAGAAAAGTCAATTTTGTACTTTGAAAAGTTTTTCTTAACAGAAAAAGCGTTTTTAATTTTCAAAAAATAATACTATCAATATTATCTAAAAAAATACTTTAAAAATTCCTAAAAAAAAAAGAAAGCGTTTTTACTCTTTCGAAACCGAAACTTAACTCTCAAAAAAACACTATTTTTCCCATTTCTAGAAAGGAGAGAAAAATAATTTTTTTTTCCTTATCTTTACATTCTTCACAAACAGTAATGATATTCAGAACTTTAAAAAAACAAACAAACAAACAACACGACTATTCAAATTCTCCGATTCCATCTCTCTTCTCAAATCATACTCTCGCTGCCATACCCTCCTCCCCCTCCTATCCAACATCGACTTACAAGGAAATCTCTCGAACATTAAAAATTCAGATTTTAATGAAACTTAGCAGAATGAATCATTAGATTGTGTTTATTAAATGACGTAAATCGTAGGTGCGGAATTCAAACGGGTGTGCTAAAATTCGTTCCAAAAATCGGTCGTTTCACCGTGAAACACCAGATGGCGGTAATGATTTGCAATTAACGAAGAGACGTACGACTTCCCTGGCCTTTTGCTTTAGAAAGTGAAGTAGCGCCATCTGGTGAGTTCTGATGTAACCAACCTTATTCATCGAAGGTCATTGTTAAAATTTGAAGGTTTCCAAATTCGGAAAGATTCTTAAACTTGATTGGAATAGAAGCAGATATAAGGGAAACCTTCTACATGAGTTCTAATTTTATATATAATATAAAGACACATTATTGATAAATAAATTTCATTTTTTAGTAGAATCAGCGTCATAGCAGCATTAAAAAAAACAGACTGCTTGTGAATTTTAATGCATTTTTATTGTATTAAAAATACTGATGGTTTACTTCAATTAAATATTTTGTGTAATGTGTCTATTATTAAAAAATCTTCTCGTTATTTTTTTTGGTATTATTTTTTTATTTCTTTAATAACTTAAAAATGAGAGGTGCATAGCATTGACAGCTTATAACTTACCTTCGAAATCACGATTCAAATCCGTGGAAAGGATTTTATTTTTGTAATAAGTATTATTTTCTCGTATTTTCTTTTTTCTAATAGTAAGTCCTTTTTTTGTCATATTTTTTTTTTCTTTGATTAAATTTATGTTAAGATCTGTTATTGTCTTACTAGCAGCAAAGCCTGTCGGACGACAGTCATAAAGAAATCAGAAAAATCATTTTTTTATCAACTATCAAATATAAAGTAAATGTAATCTAAACTGCTAACTTAAGAACGAAGCTTCTACGGCAAAAATGGTTTTGAGTTTCAAAATCAGCGTAAAAAACTGAGTAAGTATGCCAAATTTCATTAAAATCGGTGCAGTGGTAACAAAATTATTTGAACGTATGTTTTGTTAGAATTTCAGTTAAAATTTCATGGAAACAACATGGAATGACAAAATGAACTAATATTTCATCAAATTTGAATATCCTTGATTCAATGGTACCATTGAGAACCTTGGTCTTAATAGCTTAATTATATCGAGTTACAGACAAGCGGACAGACAGACGAAATTAGCAAATTATATAAGTTGATATGATTAATTTTGTGAATAACGAAATGTAAGTAAAAATTAAGATAATGAAAACACTTAAATTTTAAATAGCAAAATAAACAAACAGAAATACAATAAATAAAAGTAAAAACTTTGTGCAAATTCGTTTAATATTTTTGTTTATTGCAATAAAAAATACTCCTTAATTCAGAGTGCAAAATGAAGACATAGAATTTGGTAAATCGAAATAAATATAAAACTAGACACACCACTAAAATTTGCTAAAAATCATACATTTACAGAGGTTTCATCCACTCACATGGGCTTTTTCAATGTTACAACAACAGATGGGGACGTTTACACTTATATGAAGAATTTACAATTGAAAATGGAATTATTTGATAGGCGGCAGGTGATCAGCCACTAAAAGACTCTTCGGATTGGTCCAAAGTTCTGACAATCAGGGAGTGGTGAAGGGAAGACATCTAATACTGATCAATGCAATCAAAAATCATTGGCAACAGTTAACATAAACAAAGCAACATAGAAAAACTATACAAGAAAAAAAATTATTTAAATTTTAAAAAAATTCACATAATTTAAACCTATATTGATGAATTTGGTTTATCTTTCACATAAGCTATTTTTATTCCTTCCTTTCATATCAATTTAATAATTTACAATATTTTCTGAGGGGTTTTATTCTTCATTTTTATTATTATTATTTTTTGTATTTATTATCATCATTTACTATAGCTTTTTTTAGTTTAAAAAAATAATTTTATTTAAAAATAATTTTTATTATGATAAAAATAACTTTACTTTTAACAACTATTTATATTAGTCATAAAACTAATTTTTTATGTGAAAATATTTTTATTGAGTTCAGTATATTGTAAATAAATGGTAAAAAAATTGTGAGTTTTAATTTATATTAATTCTATGTCAGAAAAAAAATGATAAACATTCGGATCAGTTTCATCCACACCATACCACTTACGCGACACAAATCTACCATTCCAGTTGAGCTGGGCACACACCAAACAACAAAACTGTTTCAAACAAAAACATTTTGCTTTTGTGTGCGCCGATTATATTCAAAAGCATTGAAACAGCATGCCAAACAAACAAAATGTTCGCAAACATTTTGCTTGTTGAAAAAACACGTTTGATCATGTTTGTTGCGAAATGATGGACCATTGTATGTATGTGCGGAACTTGTTACCAAGCAATATCAACAATGCGCCTGCGTCATAATCTGACTTCCGCTGTAAACAAAAATAGAGATCATCATTTTTTTTTTTACTTATTTTATGTTTTCGCAGGGTTAGTCTTATTAGTAGTATTAGTACATACAATAATATTCCTCCCTGAGTTTATCATTATTTCAACAATATCTTATTTTTCTTCCTATTCTAACCAATTTTCATCATTATTCCAACAATATTCTTTTTTAACAATATTGTTATAAAATGCTTTATCTTTTATTGATATAAAAGTACAGTAGACTCTGGATATGTCGAAGTTGAAGGGACGCTAAAAAATATTTCAGATAGCAAGTTTTCGAGATAACAAGGTCATAACCAAAACATCAATTTTTAGAATTTTATTCCGTATCTTGTGTTTTTACGTGAAATTTTGAGTTTTGATACATGAGAATAAGTATAAATTTGAGATGTTAGTTCACAATAACTCGAAATATGCAATGTTAGTTGACAATAAGTCTAAATATAGCAATGATAATTTTAATTTTTAAAAATAGTCCAAACTAATTACATTAAATTGAAAGAATTAGTAAAATGCAATGAACTTAAATTCCTAGAATTTCTTAAAAAAGTGCAGTATCGAGGCCTGGCGACAATTCTTTTGAAATTGTTCTTCAACCAATTTTTCTATTTGAAAAATAGCGGCTAAGTCATCGTTTTCCACATTATCGATGCTGGAATTTTGAAATCCTTTGCGATTTGTCCAATTTTTCCACCTTTATCTACAGCCTCTAAAATCTCTACCTTTTTTTCGATTGTCAACGCGTTCATCTTTCGCTTAACGCTCACTGTTTTTCTTTTCATTGGAACTTTCCATTTTTGAGACAACGGGCGATTCACTGACACGTTTTATAACTTCCCTAACGTTTTTCGCCGACTAACTTAACCACACGCAGTAAATTCTGAACAATTTAGAACCACACGCCTAAGCAACAATGTAACAAATGGCTGACGAGACATAGTAGCGCACACTGAACGGCGATTTTTCCTGAAAAATTCATTTTTTATTTCGAAAAATATTGGACAAAACAAGGTTTTGAGTGAAAACTCTTCGACATAAGAATTAAAATTAACATTAGATGAATACGGTATGTAATATCAAGGGGAAAAATAATTTCTCGACATATCAAGGTTTTCGACTTATCGAGAGTCTACTGTATCAGAGTAATTGAATCGGAACCGTACCGGGAATTGTAAGTGTACCGGGAACGCAAGACAGAGTTATACCACGAATCTTAAATTTCGCCATTATGTATATGTCTATATTACAAATTAATCTCTTATAATCTAAGCGTTCTGTTAGCAGAGATAAATTTATTGCTTTTTTTTTTATTCTTTGATTCGTTTTTTAACTGAAGGTCCATTGTTTTGTTTACTTTTGTCTTTTGTTTATCTTTCTTTGGATTACACTGAGCTGTAAGTACTGGGCGAATCCAACTGACGAGAGGTAGGAACCTCGAAACAGTCTGTCTTGGGTTCCCCGTACCAAATTTCCAAAAACAAACTGTTTTATCTGTTTGGACCAATTAGCATTGCTAGGTTGATTTCGCCTTCCGTTAGTTTGTTTAATGTTAGCTAAATTAAGATTCAAAAATAATGATTAATTTTTGGTTAGGCGAAATTGCGGTTCTCAAAATACTACACACTCAAATCTACATATTCATAATTCATGGAATAAATTTGCTTCACTGTAGCAGTTTCAATAATGTACTTCGTCTAATAGTATCAGAGTATGAAATTGCCTGGCAAATATTTTGTAAACGTTGTAATTTTTCGAAATCTTATGACCCCAATGGAAATAAACAAGTTTAAGGTGTAAGCTTTTAAGATACCGTTTGGTGTTACGTTACTGCAAACAAAATCTGGAAAGAGACGCTTAACCGTGGGGCGAAAATACTTTTCAGGAAATACTGTTTTAGTTACTGAAGTCTTTTCGACAAATTGTCAGAGACTTACTTTTATCTGATATAAACGTAAACTAGTGATAAATGAGGCTGTGTTTCAGATTTACAGTGATC
>JAFIDM010047235.1:0-31722 GCA_023159025.1 Thereuonema tuberculata
CTCTCTCGGAGAAATGCAATAAAGAATTGCAGGTTATGTATAATTCAAGAAATCGTAAACATCCGAGACAAAACATATCTCCAGGAAAAGAAAGACCAAAAAACAATCGCAGAAGCACTTTCGATTTCCAAACAAAAAGTATAAATTCGAGGAGGGGAGAAAAAAAAATAAGTTTAATAAAAGTAAAATGTGGTGTCGAATCACTTACAGTTAAATTTATATAAATATACAAACTTAAGAAAAATAAATAAATAAATAAATAAATAAATTCCTCAATCTCGGATTTTAAGATAGAGGGATTACCGTCGTGCATTTGTGTCTACGACCTAGTTTCGTCGTATAGCAGTTCATCTATAAATTGCGTAGGTGTGAATTATCTAGTTTAATGATGTAAGTGAAATCAAAAGCATTGCCAATGACATAACTTTGTTTCGCCAATCTCGTTAGTAAAAAAGAGGCTGTGTCAAGTACAAGTATCTAGTTAAGCTCTGACGACAAGTAGACGAATGGAAAGATAAATCAACTCAAGTAGGTCCACGTACAGTTGGCTTGAAAACTGACACACACTCACATGAAACAAAAAAAACAGGGATTTAATATTTCTTTCAGTTTTTCTGAATGATGAGGATTTGATGTTATAATAGTTTTAAAAAAATTTTAATGTTGGTGGGTTTTTTGATCATGTCATTCTCATCTACGGGTCAAATTCGTATCTAAATTAATAGTGAGGCAACGTTCCCCAAACATCTATTAGTAACTTTCAACGTTTTAAGATTTCGTAATTATTGCGCTTCATTTTATAGCGATGTATTTTTACGGTTTTCTTTGCTTCTGTTTTTTGTCCGAAGCTGCTTATCTGTACATCTCATATATAGCAAAGTCAACAGTTCGACCATTCGCGTAATAACGATCCATCAAAAAGGTAATGGATGGGGAAGGGAATCACTCACAAACACGCCGATTGATTTCATATAAAGCTTATGGCTGCTTTACAAATTTTCGAAGATTTTCAACGTCGAAGCAAATTTTGCAGTGGCAAGTCTCGTGTTGCTCTCGTTCTTATCGCGATCAAAATATTATGGCGGCGAAGCGACAAAGTAGTTGGTTTGCGGCTTTAGTTTTGCTTTTAATTCTCAACTAAGATAAAGGGGAAAAAAAAAAAAAAAAAAGATAACGAGAGAAGAGAATATTGTGATGAAACTACGAACAAAGTACATCCAGATTTCAGCTTGAATTTAGCACTGCCGCAGTTTTTCAAATGAATTTTTCTCGCCGCTAGGTGCGCTGGTGTCGAGTTTCTTCTAATAGGTACCTCAAATTTGATCAAACCGGCAAGTGCTGGGAAAAAAAAAAAAAAAAAAAAAAAAAAAACTGTTCTAAATACATTTAGAACAGTTTTGTTTTGTTTTGTTTTCAGCAACTTGCCGGTTTGAGGCAACTTTTCGAGAGCTTGTAAAGCAGCCATTACTTGATTTTTGGCCTACGTTCCAATAATGAACTCACTATCTCAAAGATTTCTTTTCTCTGTGACAACTAGATACATTTATTTATTTTGCATCAGTTTTGATGAAAAGCTCAAGAGTCATTTTAACATTTAAAACAGAAAAAAAGAGCAATAGGAAGCTGTGGATCTGGAAATTCACAAAACTAACTGAAGCAATGTAAAGGTAATTGCAAATATTAATCAGTTGAAACCTTTCAGTTCTACGCTCCGTTCTTTCGGTTCTATCAAATTAATTTAGTAATAATCTACGAAATTATGGAACCATAGTAGGTTTACAATTGACTGAACCACTGGCGTTTAATAGACTACAGACACAAATTTGAAGGTACGTAATTTTTCTAGAGTGATGGAAATATTCGTGACTAAGTAGATTAGTCCTTTTCTTTTGAAAAATTCCCTTGAAAATACATAGGTGTCAGGTTAGTGGGCCTTGGAGGCCATTCAACTGTGCTGTTCAACTAGGTCATCTATTAAGAAATAAGAGCACTACGTTTTTTTTTTTTTCTTTAGTGAATTTTGCTCTTCAAATGTCCTCAGAAAAAAAAAAAAAAAAAAAAATCTGTAAAGGTTCCAGATCATTCAACTTGGCATCTTCCAGTAGTTAACAGCTCACGAAGAAAGAGAACTGACTATTCATAGTCCGTAACCATGCAAATGTCAATTGAAACACACAGAATCAATACTTTCTCATTGGTAAGGATTTGTGGACCATCCTGTATAATCTCGTTTGAACTTTGTTTTTTATTTCTTCTTGAGAAGAGAAACAATCACAAAACGGTGAAATCAATGCGAAGAGACCAGAAAAAAAAAAACTCGAACCAAAAAGAAAACAAAAACCGAATTTTAAAAGGAACACAAATCAAAGGAAAAAAAGGAAAGAAGGTTATTCGGTCATCAATCACGGACAGGTTGTACAGGAGGGAGAATGATGTAGGCAGGAGATGAGAAAAGGGGGAGATGAAAACGACGACTACTGATTGGAAACGAGGCCTGCAATAGGTGTCAGTGTGGTATGCAGGTTAAGGGATGAAGGCCCACCAACCCAGCGGACAATTCTTCTTCGCCGCCGAAATTGACCGCATTCTTGGAATACGAAGGGCGCTCTCTGAGATGGGGGCGGGGACAGTAAATCGACTTGCAACGAATTGGCTAAAGCTATTACTGCAACAAGTTCTATCCTTACCATTAAGCGATAGTCAACGAAGATTAAAAGAGGAAATTCCCGAAGTCTTATAAAACTAAGGTGTGTCTGTTTTGGGAAAATATTCAATAGATGTAAGGAGAAAAGAAAAATAGCTATCAGTAACGTACGTACATGTGAATGCCCAGAACAAATTGCATATTTGCTGCTACAAATTCATCGAAGAGTTTGAAGAAGTTTATTAGTGTTTATTTGGCTACTGTAAGCGGAATTAGATGAAAGATTATTACGAAATATGCTCAATAGAATTATTTTCGTACAACAATGTTCCAATTACGTCTACGTACGATAATCAGGAGGAAAAATCTTGCAAGAATTTTGCCAACAAGTTGACGAAATACTCGCCGATGTACTTCTCTCCGGTGAATCTTTAAATGATTCATGTACATCTAACCCCCGAACACAGCACTGGAAGAACACGAGTTTCGAAGAACACTGACACTTTCCCCCGAATTACACGGTTTCAAACTACAGGATTTTCGAGTAATTCTTTTGAAAAAGAATAAAATACATCTATTATTTGATGTAAAATTACAGTAGTTAAAAATGTAGAGTAATATTCTCATCAATTACATCAGCGATTAATGAAGTTTTAATCTTTTTAATACTTTTAGTGTTTTAGAATTATATTTTGCCCAATTAATTTGACTGAATAATTTATATTTTATATAGTTTTCCAATCTTAAACTAAAATTATTCTTCAATTTATTGATTTGAAAGATTTTTAACCAATTGTATAGTTATTTTTTCATTATTTTGATTATTTTTTTCCCCTATTGACATTATAAATGTTATTCATGATTATTTTATAAATATTTTTTTCTTTAATAGTAAGCATTTTGAATTTTTTAAAAATAAAAATTTTTAGTTTTATATTTAACAAAAAAAAATTTTTTTTTTTTTTTTTTTTAATTTTCACACTTGAAACGGAAGCCCGTTTTTTTGTCGTCTCGAACAACACGGTTTCAAAGAACAATCAACCAATTAATCGTGTTCTTCCGGGGTTACCTGTATAAGTTTAGGGCAGTGATAAAGTGTTCACAATTGTATTTGTGTAGTTTCCATCTCCTCAATATAGATTTCATCTCCTCAATAACTATAAACTGAGTGATTTTGATTACTGTACAGCGAATAAACCCCTACGTCATCATTGGCACCAAAAATGTCTTTCGTAAAGTAAATCGGTCTGTTTTTATCAATAATAACTTTCGATGAGCTTGAATCAATCCTCTTGAAGCTCCTCATGCATGTTTACGGATTACGGATTGAAAATTTTCCCGTGAGAGTCTCTGTCGAGAAGGAGACAAAATACCTAGAAAAAGCACAGAAAAGTCGTTTCTACCAACTCTGAATGGAAACGAAGCCTTTCGTGCGCTTCGATACAGTAAAAATTAATTGGATTGAGATACAGCTTCAGTAAGTAATGCGGAAAGATAAGAGTTTGATTTTGTTAGATATTACAATCTAGAAATTCGAGACTTTCTGTTTTTTTAATGCTAATAATTAAAAGAAATTAGAAAAAGAAACATAAGAAAAATAGATATAAATTCTTTCAGGAATTTCCCGTTAACAGTCCGCGTTATTTTCTTAAAATACGTCCATAAACAATTTTTCTCCTCTTCTCTTCGACGGTGCAAGCGCATCCATTCTGTTTAAGATATTGCGGAAAACGTTCATATGGAAATTGTTTCTGCATTGTATTTTTACAAAGGATTTTTTTTTTTCTTTATGAAGAGAAAATTTTCTATTATTTTCAAGAAAAACACACAAGTTTTGAATAAAAAAGTTTTAAAAAAAAAAGTAAAAAAAAAATATACTTAAACATTTCGGGCACCATCTTGTTGATGAGGGCTACCACACAGGAGCCCAAAAGCTCCATATTTAAGTATATTTTTTTAAAGCTTTTTTTAAAACTAATTAAGTTTTGGTTAATAATTAATTGTTTCACACACGTTAAAAAGTGAAGTAGTATGAAAATTCTTTAGTATGAAACTGCTTCATAGAAAATCTTTTTCTGTTGTTTAAAATGATAAATGAATGTAAATGCAAAAGGATTTAATGGTTCAGATTTTGCATTGTTGATCCGAAGTCAGTCTTGTAAACATAAACTAAAAAAAAGGGATCTTATTTATCCAATTTTAGTACGAAATACAAACGCTAAGAATCGTAAACTTTGCCAAGGAATGAGATCAATCACAAATGAAACTGAGTGAAAGGGGGATGCAATGGAAGGGAAGTCGGTCTTCGACGCTCTAAATACTTCCTCAACGGAAACGCCTTCCTTCTGTCCGTTCAACCATTGATTGTGTGATGTGGATTTCCTGTTGCCCACTGAAGTTCCAAAATACTCGCTCCAAGATGTGGCTTTGTCTTCGCCGACTTCAAATCAAATTACAAGAAGAAATTACAGCTTATAGTTTCGCTTTCAATGGTTTGCTAACTAAATCGTGACATCAATGACACCTTTTAAACTTACGTTATGGTAGGAGCGTCACATTTACAATGATAAATACAACTTTCGAACATTCCGCATAATTAGATTCAATAAGAAATTCCTGATTAATTGAAAAGCTTGTTTATTTCTTTCCTTTGATTTTTAAAATTGTGAAAATACTTAATACAAATAATTGCCCGGAAAAAAAAAAATATTGTAAATAAATATAAATAAATAAATAAAAATTAATTCTTAGCAAATGAAAAGCGAGTCCGCAAGTACTTAAGACAAAAATCACAAACGCAAATTACAACAGATTCCTACATGGATTAATATGCACTGATAAGAAACCAATAGAAATAAATTGCTACACTGTTACTGCTTTCCTAGGGGAATTTGTCATTTTCATGAGTTTATTTCTCCAGAATGGACCAACGGGTTTCAAGAAGGCATTCAACAATTCAAAAGTTTTTAGACATAGATAAACAAGAGATATTTACTTTACAGCGTTTTGTTACAGGAACAGGCTAAAATTTTGTTATTCGTCAGATTAGATTTTTTGAACAAGTTTCAGTTTTTCTATATAATTAGTGTTATTTTTTTTAATCGTGTTAATAAGATTTTGGAAAAGAATCTTAGGTTTTTTGTGAATTTTTTTTTTAATCTTAAAGATTCTTAATATTTAAGCAAGATTTACTTTGTAAGAGAATAGGGAGATTGTAGTGAGTTTTATTAATTTACCATTCAATTAGTATCAGAGTTATTGTGATGTAGTATTTTAATAGCAACTGTATTTTTATATAAATATGTAAACCCCAATTATAATATAGAAAACAAAGGAAACAAGTTCTTCACTAAACATCGCTATAATATTCAACATTTGTAAAAATCGCGAAGCTTTTCAAATGATTGTAAACATGCCTATCTAGTTTGTTTAAATTATTCTATGTTTCTACTTTGCTTTGTAATTAAGCCTGAAGAAGCAGAAAAGGCAGCTTTCTGCGAAATGTAGCGATGTTTAGAGAAGAGCTAGTGTTTTCTATATTATGTCTATTTTTATTTCTTACTAGCTGTACCCGGCATGCGTTGCAGTGCCACTCAAAGAAAAAGTACTTATGTTTTAATTCTGTTTATTGAAGTGGTTTTGGATACACAATATTTAATTTGTTTTTCCTTCTGGTGCACACACGAATAAATCGGAAGATTTTCCGACGCGTGAGCAGGCCACATACAGCTGTCCATGTGTGAAGCATGGATTTTCCAAATTTAGTCCACACACTTATAGCGATTGTCCCTGGGCTTTGTTGATGGTCATTGCAAATGCGAGTCGCAACGGAAACTGCAAACGTTGAAACCGGAAATACATTCATTTGTTGAAACGCCTCGCGCATCAGATATTGTAAAATGGTTCTACTAATTCAAAAACCTTCGCGGGCGTTCGCACATCAACTCAAAGTTTCATCGCAATCTGATGAATAGTATAAGAACGCATACGGGACAAGCAAACAAAGAAACATTCATTTTTATATATGTATTAAGATATATTAAGATTTCTTCGTTTTTCCCCTCATTGATTTCTCTAGCAACAAGATCGATATGCACTAAAATCGAAGGAAATCTTTGTTTTCAGTGGCCCGAGCCTAACATTAAAACTGAGCCTTTTGGTCTACGTAGCTTTGGCGTTATCTTGATTACGACTCATCCGTATTTTTACTTGAGAAATTAATTAAAATATTTCCTTATCTCCCCAAGCTTTATTAACAAAAGTTAGGCAGGACATATAATACGTGCTTATTTAGTTGAGTCGGACTGGTTCTAAAAACTTTTGTCCAATGTCAACCATCTCGCGCCTTGATTAGCGGATCTGCACAGGCCTCTTCACATGGAGAAACAGTGAATGCGAAATTGCGGGAAAAATCAATCAAGGCAATCAAGAGCAGAGCTCCTGCGCTTGTCGGGAGGGAGTCGACAATTGCCACCACCACCCCTACTTCTCTTACCCTCAGTTCAGTTCACTGATCCATTGATTCTAGGGACGTTTTGGGAACTTGGCCACGTGGGATTCTGTTGTCTTGGAGAGATTAGAGAAGTCAATTAAATGACGAGCGCCAAGTGAAAGACCGTGAGGTCATCAGTGTTTAAGTCAGAAGCGAAATGGCGGGAACCCCCCCACGGCTTTGTGGAAATTAAGAGTCGTTTTTGAAAAATATTAGATCTTTTCTAGAACTTTTTTTTTTTTTTGTCGTTTGGAGTCTTAAAATTTTTTGTCAGAAACTTCCAATATTGGGTGAAAATAATAATTCTTCATTAAAGTTCACCTATAACCTAAAGTCTCAGCGATCAACAGCTGCACTGGAAAGTTGAACTGAGATTCAATGTCTATTTTATATCTCTTAATGAGGATTTTCTTTTTTTATTTCTTGATTTTCGTTCAACAGTTCGGCTCGATATCTTCAGTCTTCTTCAGGAGAAGTTTGAGAATTACACTAAAAGACAGATACGATATTATGACCGCAGTCTTTAACCCCCCCCCCTTCCTCCAAGGTCCCATTTTTTCAGTAATGAAATTTCTCTTCTAATTCCGGTAGAATTTATTCAGTTTATTTAAATGTTAATTAGTCCTATAGAAATTAAGATATTATTTATACAATTCATTATACAGATTTTGAGGGACTTCCTATTAAAATATTTAGTCTTTATTAATTTTTTCTTACGTAAATTCAGATGTAGCTTTAACGTTATAAATTTATACACATACATATATATTAGGTGAATGTTAAAGGATAAAAGTTAAAAATTATACATCACAATAGGGCAGAAGGACCGAACGTTTCGACTTCCCAGGAGGTTACAGTCATTTTTCAACCACCCCTCAGGGGTTGAAAAGGGGTGAAACCAATGAAATAGCACCACATATGTGGTGACAATGAGAACTACACAAATATTGTTGTGCATAATAACGACGGTGTTTTCGGGTTAGATATACATTTGTACAGTCTAACAGATGGATGTTTACGATCTCGTTTGCATGAGAATTACGGAAAACACGAGATCTGGCCATTAGCCTCTTCAGCAGGTCTCAAGGAATTTAGTATTTTGAATGTCTTGTCACTAGGAAAATGCTACCTAATGAATTTATTGTTTTTGTTTATTGATTGTTTTCAATTTATGAAAACTATATTAAAATGTAGTGGCAAAAGTCTCATGCATTTCCCCGTATTATAATTCATTTAAATATTTCAATTTACATGGAGAAGACATGGATAGAGGCTATTCTCCCTACTTCTACGGGGTTTTCGGGATAGATATAGATTTGAAACGAGATCAGATCTTTTTGAGTTATTTTTTTATTTTTATTTTAACCGGAAAAGTTTTGAAGTGATCTCGCAACTGCAATTTCTTCATCATCCACAACAGGACATTCGTTTTTTGTAACCCGAGCGAAGAACGGGTATTTTTGCTAGTTATATGATAAAATAATAAAGCAACAGATGTGAAAACCTTTCTAATTGTCTATAGAAGGATACTTACTTTGGATACTAAGATTAGATACCTCAGTTTTAAAAGATACTTTACTAATGCTAATTCAACCATTCGTTGAGTGTGGAGAAGTCTTTCATTGGTCTTTGTTATTTCTTATTGTTCCAGAGAAATTGTAATTTATTTTAACTTTCACGGTTTGCAATTCATATAAATCAAAAACCCGTCACCTTAATCAGATTCCACACGTGAATGGTTTGAAATGCATCCCATTTGCATTAAACTGAACATCAATTTTTGTTGAACGAAAATGAAAATATGCCTCGAAATGCAAATGACTCATCAACAGAGATGTTATTCGATGGAAAAGAGTGGATTTGCGTCGTGAAATATTTCCCGATGAGTTGACAGTTTCTCAATTAAACCGAGCGATAAAAATGGATAACGAATTTGTCAGACAGGCGATCGCATCGCTTACAAAAGCCGCGGGATAATCCGAATTAAAATGAAAACAAATCACGAATGAATTAGGAGATTCAAGGAGAGAGAGTTAGGAAAACAGTCACTTGGGAATTGCTAAGTAAAACAAAGAAGTTTTAAGCAAAACAAGCAGCTTTTGAAAAGAACTTAAAACAAACTTTCGTTTCAAAATGCAGGCAATAAGATGGTCCCAGTCTCTAATATTTGCATAAATTCAGTTATGAAATAAAACATGTTCCCTAAAGAACTCGAATCTAACGTTCCTTCAATGTCTGCATTCAGTTCATTTTTTCGTATTATATAATTTTGTAATATAGTGTTTTAGAGCGATTATCATCAAAACAAAAATTAAAAAAAGTAATTTTACGTATTATGCATAGTAATATTAACATTAATTAAAGCCAAAACACAAGATTATGATAAAAACGTTTAAAAACATAAAACCATGACCAATTTCGCCTCTTGTTCAAGGCATTGATGAGCTTCTTCAAGAGGCGAAACCGTTCGCGGTTTTGTATTTTTAAAGTTTTAAACCTTTCTATAATAATCTTGTGTGTTGGCTTTAAGTTTAATATTTAATATCAAAACAGATTCTTTTTAAATACAATCTATTTACATTCATGTTTCATTTTAGCGGATTTATCACGATTGTAATGATTAAAAATGCTTTGTAGCGGTTTTGGGTCTCTGGCTTTTAATAGATGTAGTCCGATATCTTACCAATATCTACAGGGATCTTTATTTTAATAAACTCATGCCTGCCATTTTTAAAGCTTCACAATCCTGGTACAAATGGTTACTGACTATACGCTGAAGTATGGATTTCAATTTTTTTTTTCGAATTACAAAAAAAAAAAAAAAAAATATTCAATACCAGGAATTATTTTTTTCCCCTTAGATTTCGTATTGTGTTTACAGCGAATGTTTTGATCTAGTTTTTTTACCATAAATTGAAGGAGAGTCCGGGAGCGTGACTCAGAAAGCAAATATTCTAGATTCTGGGTTTTTAAGTCCTGGTTAAAAACAACAGCAACAACTTAATTCCACTGGCGAGATTATCGACTTAAAACCGCATCAATGTTTACCAGCTGTTTCCCCGTTTCTGTTATGTTCAAGAGACAGTGCCCTACAACCCAATGTTGTTGTTTTGCAATAGGAAATACAAGGTTTTCTGAAATTCGTTTCTCTTTCATTAAACTCACGTGAAATGGTTTAGATAATAGAAATACACAATTGCCAAAATTCACTATTCCGTAAGACAGCTATTAAAAACCCTTCTCCCTTTGGATTTTATTAACATTCCTTTATTAAAAAAACGTTTCTTTTATTTTTTTTTTTCTTCATTAAATTACAATAGAAATACCGAATTTTTTTTTTTTTTCATTTTTTTAAATATTTCTGAAAAGAAGATATTAGATGGAAGATTTAAATTGAACATTACATCTATACTTAATTAATAATCAATAGCTATTACGAGAGGGTGTGACGAGAGGGTGTGCTGACGACTTCAGATTTCTCCTCTGGCAGCTTGAATGTGAAGAGCAAAAACGCTACATAGCAGGTTGCAACTATGACTAATTTTATGGAGTTGTTAAAAAATGTATATCATCATCGCCCATAAATACGTCTCCGTTAGTAATTGCAGCTTTGAGTTTGATAGCACTCTGAAAAAAATCGCCGATTAAATTTAGTATAATACAGAAATGGAAGTTCTTTGAAAGAAATTAAACATCATCCTTACTTACAGTAGAGTGCGCGCGCGTATGTTTGTGAATACATCAATCGTATTTACAAATTACAATATTTGCCGAATACAAAGAGTATAATCCAATTTGAAACTAAATTTGATTATTTTCAAGACGTAACAAATCCACAAATGCTTAAATTGGAAATCAAAATTAATTAGATTTAGCAACCAAAACACAAGCAAATGAAATTGGATTAAGATACAGAGAACACGCTTTTATATACAGTATATATAATTTTTATAATCAATGTAATTTTTTTTATATAATAATTTTTTTCAATGCTTTTCTAATTTGCGATATTTGTCAATTCCGAGCGCGAATTTCTCGACAAGTTTCAAAACCACAAAAGCCAGATCGGCCGGCATATTTACCGACAAGAGACAAATTTTAAGATCCAATCACCGTTTCAAAGTTTTGCATCCACGATCACATTCAATCTCAGTGTACGTTTCAGTTTCCTTCGGAAGATAGGCTTTGAAGGCAAAATTTCGGAATTGCCAAGTTAAATGATCGGGGAAAATAACTCGCTAATTAGGACCATGACAAGCTGCTTTTGGCGAGGGGATAGTCAAGCAATTGCGGGGGGAGTCAGTCGGGAAATCAGCAGGAAAGCCAAGCAGTCCGGGGCGGCCATCGCGGCCTGTATCCCCGGACGTATAATCCGATTGGTCAGGATGAAACCGTGCAAATTGTCAATGGCATTTTGCAGCACCATCACGAGGGACGGGTGGCAGCCCCCTCAGCCCCCATGACAATCCAAATAAGCCTACCACCCACATCCAATCGAGACGGATCCCCAACAAAGCCACTTCCAACCAATCGCGAAAGATTAGGAAAAAAAAAAAAAAAAAGCTACACCCAGCTAAAAAGGACCAGGTCAAAAAAAGACACTCTTCTAAGCTTCTCTCGAGGAGAATAGGATTCTAGACACTGGGTTTCTCTAGGGAGAAAAAAAATCGCTAGGAAATTGGAATTTTATTACTAGTGTTACTTTAAATTGACGGCAATGTCAAGATGAAGCCTTATTACAGAAACTGAACGGGAATCCAAGAACAGTGGCATACAACAAAGTCATATCCTTATTTATTTAAAATCAACCCAAATTTAAAATCAACATCAAATAAGATAACGAAAAAATAGAAATAGATGTGAAACTCACGTAGTCATTCAACAAAAAATATCTCAAATACAGTTTATTCTTTTCCAGGTTTTTTTTTGCATTATCTAATTTACATAATAAAAAAATTTAAAAAAAAAAAAAAAAAAAAATTTTGCTAGTTTTTATAACAAATCCTTTCTATTTTCTTCCGTTTCACCACATTTTCACTGAAATTATTTCATTTAAGCCACTATTACACAACTGGGTATTCTTGGATGTAATTGCTTCGATGTAAGATATCCCTGACACACTTTGTAGTAATAAGACCAACTCATGACCACAATAGTGATGAAGAAGATAATTACAACAAAGCCTCAACGGAAAACGAAATTAAAAAGCATCCATTGTCACAAGTTGAAAGACCTTTATCCAGGAAATGAGAATTAAGAGAATTTATTAAGGAATTACTCTCTCTCTCACCTAAGACTTCGTAATAAAAAAATAAATAAAACTCTAATCTATTTGTTAAAAAAAAAAAAAAAAAATAGATGAAAACTATCCCAACTATTTTATTAACTTGTTTTTATTGTTTTAATTATATAGTTTCGGAATTTTATCATATAAGAAAGATGTAGCGTCTAAAAGAAATGCAAGATTATATTTATAGAAATGCATCCGTTTTATTATTATTATACATCGGAAGCGCAGTGGTGCCTAAAAGGAAAAAATACACAATGAAAAACTCCCCAATGAAAAATTAGTGAGAAAATTCATGTGCCAGCAGTGCGCAGGCCTCAATGAATTTTTTTAAAGAATAAAAATTCAAACTACGCATTTATTTACTGTTGACTTCTCCTGATCACCAACGAGCGTGAAACAGCTATTCCAGGATATAAATAATTTGTCTCATTGTTATTTATTAGTAGTAGTAGTAGTTTACCGTTATTTAGTAGTCTTATAATAACTCTGAACTGTAAACAGTAAATTGTTAAGAATGTCGATTATCAGGGTCTCACTTAACCACATGACTGAGAATGTGGGGATTAAAAAATTCTTGTGCCTCCTATTCTTGCTAATTCTCTTTTGATTCATCTTTAACACAAAAATTCCTGTTCTGCTGTACTTCCCATGGTAGTGTTTACCCATTATGCTGGGCGAACACGTACCAATCTGCGGCAATATTGGTGGACAATATTGGTCCTTTTGATTGGTACCAACCGTTTCCAGCAATAAAAAGGAACAATATTGCCCATTGGCGATTGTCGGAAAAAAAGTACCAACTTTAGTTGGCGAGAAACATTGCTGGTGAGCGAGCGAATCACATGAACGGATGAAATCACGTGACAATGGTGACGTCGAAGGAAGGCGGGACTTTGAAAATCGGAAAATCAATCACTCACGCCGGCCATTTTGTTTGAGAAACAAGGCTTAAAATCAGCAAAATGGGTCGGCCCAAAACAGATAATTCCAACAACAACATTTTGTCAATTGATAATGAAAGAATCTTCATTGATTTCGACAGAGGGATGGCGTTTAATACTATAGCAATTCTGTACGGAAACACGCTCTCTCTAGCCCTCCCTAGTGAGCAACGCCGTAACCAGGCCAATACTCGTAAAGGAAAACCTGAGTGTTCGCGCACAATACCAACTGCCAATATCAATAATGACCAATATTGTCCACCAATATTGCCGCAGATTGGTACGTGTTCGCCCAGCATTACGGAGATTCTTCGATTGAAATTTTAAACATTTTTTTCTCTCTCACCTTTCGACGTTTTTCTACAGAAACCTACAGAAAAAAAAAAAAATGAAAAAAATAAAAAAATAAAGAAAAACTGATAGTAATTGTGATGTTTGTGGAGTAGAGCTTTAAGGCAAAACTTAATACTTTACGAATTTAATTTTTAAATTTTGATTTAAAGTTTGATGTATCGGAACACTATCTCTAAGTGAAGTACATTTTACACTGTTAAGGCATTAAAGAATAGAAAAAAAAGAGCCTTAATAAAAAACTTGTAATAAAAATGAACTATCACAAAGCAAACTTTTGTGCTTTCTGATTAATAAGGACTAAACAACCAACGATGGGTTTGGGTACTAAAACAAACTTCAGTGCATAGGAAATTTATTTTTATTTATTAAAATAAATACTTCGATTAAAGTTTTCCCGTTAGTTTTTCGCGATGTAAAGCTAGTTCGATCCCCGTGGTGCACCTTGGATAAAGAATTAGCAACTTTGACAGCCAGACAATCGCATTGATCTCCTAAGCTATTTACTGCCATTCGATTAAAAAAAAAAAAATATACAAATTTTTAAACATTTTTTTTTTTTAAAGCGAGAAAAACAAAAGCAGCACCTGAATAAATTGAAATTGCCTCTCTTGTTCGATTACAGGGAAGAAGTTGGGAACGGCCGTTTCGTCCTTCATCGGACTCTTCAGCCCAACGCCGCCTTCCCCGATAAAAGAACCAGAGAGGCCTGATCATAAGTGAGGGTCACCGTCCCATCTGCCAGTCAGATCCGTCTCCCACGGTTCCTTTTGACAGCAGAAGGAGTGAAACCAAGGGCCAGGTTCTAGGAAAACATCAGCAGTAAATCATCCCTAGCCCTTTCCGTAATTGCAACGAGCTATCAAGCGCACGAGAAATAAAACTTCCGGTTATCCAGAAGCTGCAATTCAATTAGAAATTCTAGTTTTAAACTTAACGATTTATTCAAACTTTGTATAGCGAAACCATATTAATTTTTCAAAGGCAATATCTCAAAAAAATATCAAAAGAGGGCATTCCATGTTAAGAAGGAAGTCTCGTAGAAGACAATTCCTCATTCTGACAATGTTGGAAGGGAATCAATTTTTGGGATCAAATGAATTTATAGCGATACAAGTTCTCAATATTTTTTTTTTTTTTTTATTTAGTAAGAAAGAGTAATTCATCCTTTATAATTAAGATTCATTTTTCCTCTCAAGAATAATACGTACATAACATCAATATGCAATGTACGAACCTCAAAATAAGTTTGTAACTATTCACTTCAAATCTATAAGCTATAAAAAAAGAGAATTTAAAATAAATAAAAGCAAAATAAGAAATATTACTGAAAAAATAATTACAACGCCTTTTGTCCATCTGAATCGAGAAGGAATGATGAGATGACCGATTTCACTGACTGACCTCCTAGCTCCTCGGATTTAATAGCCTTAAATTCTTTCTCTTGAAATTTCACAAACAAGTAAATTACTGGCAAATTCAAGAGATTTAATAGTGCTTAAATATAATCTATCAATTTAGAACAAAAATGACAATCCCGTTCTTACTGGTTATTATGATGATGCAGCATAACTTTTAAACTACAAGCTTTTCAAATAAAAATACACAAACACACAAAAGTTGGCGTCGAACTTCTTTACAATAAATCTTCTTGAAATCATAAACATAATATTAAAAGCTGAAAGCTCTATTTTTTTTTTTTGCTTTTCTTTAGCGCCACTCAATTACAGCGCCGTTGCCTAGCAACAGATCTTTGTTTAGAACTTCTCTCACACTGTTAACAATTGTCCAGTCTGGTAATTCACCTTCTGCAGTGATAGCAAGAGTTGTTCCTGTTAATTGAGATGCATCAGAAATTGCAATTGTTTCTCTATCAGGAATCTGAGCCTGAGAAAATGCTATTGATGCATCAGGAATCCCTCCTTCAGAAATAGCTACAGCAGTGGCATCTTGAGTTTGGACAATAGCGTTTTCTCAGCCAGATGGAGGAACAATTGCAATTTCTGCTCCTGATGCATCTCAATTAATAGGAACAACTCTTGCTATCACTACATAAAGTGAATTAACACATCTTTTTTTTTCGTAGCAAGTTAAAGTATCAGTTATTAAGGGCGTAATGGATCGCGAGAGATAAAGCTCCCGCCGTTTCCCCAACGGTAGGAAGTTGAGGTCGGGTGGTCAACCCGACGCCCCCTTCCTGCCTTCAACGTCCGGGAAAGTAATGCGACAAGACCCGTATGGATGAGAATTCAGCGTGGAAAGTCCTTCAGGCCGCAGTCAAGCGCTGCACCATTTGGCTAATTACAGGAACCCACTTTCAGGGCGGATAGCAACACAACTTAGAATTTGATAATGGGTAGAAGTAAAAACATTCGTGACGAATAATATAATTTCTCGTGACAGAACAAAGAATGTCTATTCCAACCCTTTTTAAAAAACAGAAGCGGCATTAAATGGACCACTTGCCCCTACCGATGTCACGTGTAAGCACATGCCGAGAGATCTTGTGGGATAAACAAACAGAAAGCCCATAGGGCGAGTATATACTTAATGGGAATTACTAAAAAAAATCGTCGATTTTTGATATTTCAAGAAGGAATGGTTCAGTACTGTGCAGTTCCTTATTGTAATAATTATGTAAAAACGCTTGGTTTTTCTTCTTTAATGTAATATTTCCTCTATATCCACACAGGTTAAAACAAAGCACAGGGCTTTGTTTATCCCATGAGCCAAGCAGTAACCTGGTGGGATATTTTGTAACTATGAAGCCCCGCCTCAAGTGGTTCATTCCATGGCGTTACAGGTCCTTTGATATCGCGACATGTTAGTAAAATAGACATCTTGAAAGTACGCATGTTAGATATTTATCTCGATACAGATCTAAAAACTTTTCACTATAACTAAAACCCTAGCAATCAATCGATGTGATTTCCTTCTATTATAATTAATGGGGAGTGGGGATGGGATGCTTTTAAAGATTTAACTGCCATTTCCACGAGTTGATTGCAGAATAATGACTACCTTGGTGGCCTTATCTGAAAGATTAAAACTCATTTGATCGGATGCTTCCTATCAATAGTAGATTTGTTGTCAATAATAAAACTTTCGGGTCCAATGACGGCGCAGCGCTGATAGAGAAAAGGGGAGAGGGTGGGGGTAGAAGGACGACAATCCATAACTGAATCGGGCCTTATCGGTAAAGAGCACACGTTCAAATGCGGAAATCTATCAAATCCATCCCGGCCCCTTTTATCGACAAATTACGAAAGTTATTTTGGCAGTGATGGAAACCATCCTACTACAAACTTCGTTGCTAGACCCAAGGATCTTCGCAGAACTAATTATTTACTCCTTATTTGTTAGAAAAGCTCAAAAAAATCCGAATTCTGGTTAAGAATTACAATGTTACTTTAGTAATGTATTGTTTACATCCCCATCGAAATCGTTCCCATACAAATGAACAACAACAACGAAATTGAGGTTCCCGGGAAAATGAAGCTTAAATAAAAAAAAAAAAAACCCAGTCTATGTGCGCATGTCATCCTAAAAAAAATGTTTGAGCCGCAGTACATTTCTAAAGAACGTTTGCATATTTTGCAAATATAAGACTTTTTAACTTTTGTGTTTGAAAAATCCTCCGTGTGGTTTTAGCGTGTGACGGTGAACGAATTAGAACAGAAACCATGTGTTTCTATCGATCTTTTAACAAATCATGTTAATCCTTAAATAGCAATGTTTTAACAAATAAAAAAAAACAAAAAATTGGAGTCAATTCTCACAAGAAATTCTTGCTTTTAAAATTCTTGAGAATATAATATCTTGATAAATACATATAATTTTAATTAACTACAATAATTAACCTAACCAATTTGAGTAACAAAGGTTGCCGAACCCTGTTGTAGTTATGTGTATATTATATTCACAGCCATGTAGAATGAAGAACAATACACTACTACCTGTATCACTAATACCAACTACACATCTTCATTCTTTGTTAACTTTTATTTAGATTTATTAATTATCAGTCAAAAAAAAAGGAATTTTCAATTAGCTTAAAGCTAGCAATCATATTCGTAGTTTAAAATGTTTTCCTGTAACAATAAAGTAAAAAAAAAAAAAAAAATTAAAAGACCAATCTCAGCTCTGAAAAAACAAAAAATTTCCCATTACCATAGAACCATGAAATGAGAGCAATGAAGACAAAAACTTGTCTCTTGTTTTGCGTTTCATGACTAATCAAGTGTCAAATTACTTTTTGCTCGTAGGAGTTCGAATAATAAAAAAAGACAGTTACTTTTTCCTCGACTATTTCCAAACTTCTAAGGACGAGTTTGAAGTTAAGGTTCAAAATTGAAAAACTCAGAGTTGGTTTCCTTCAGGCGACTACAGCTATCGAAGAAACGAAACTGAAAACCTTTTATTTTGTAAGGCAGTCTTAAAATGTGTCTTAAAATGTGGCCAACATGACAGTCTTCAATGTTCAGACATTAAAAAAATAATAATAATAATAAATAAATATTTTTAATTTTTTTTTTTAATGTCTGAACATTGCATACTATCATGTTTGTCACATTTTATATATATTACAGTTTTATACAAGTTTACTTCTGTTAATTTTGAATTCAATATTAAACACAGTTAATTAAAATAAAAATAGCCTTATTAAAACAAAAAACAAAAAAACAAAAACAAGCCTTTCTAAATAGTCCAGGATTCGAACTAAACTTTCTATCCAGCTGTTGGGACGGTAACTGAATTGGCAGTTTAAGTTTTTTGTTTTTCTTCTTTTCGTATACGTTCTTTTTATTTATTTTCCTAACATTTTTATTTTTCCTTTCATTAATGTAATTCCTTATTATTATTATTTTAAAATTTTTGTATTATGGATCAACCTTAAATTTAAGCTTTAGCTCAAAATTATATTCACTTGTATTATTTTATTACGCCTTGATGAAGGAAAATGAATGTATATAATCTGTATTATTAAAAAGAAAACATAACATTGAACGTCATATACCGCTTAGTTTCCAAGACGTTCAACTTTAAAAAAAAAAAAAAAAAAAAAAATAATTAAAGGAAGATTAAAATTGATGTGAAAATTACTGAGATCGTACGTCAAGAAAACCTCACACAATAAACTAGTTTCACTGATCGAAGCAATGAAACACAGAGCTATGAAAAGGGAGGTGTTAAACGGTTGGTGTGTTTCTGATTTTAAGGGTCATCTGCAAATGACAAAACGAATGACAACTAAATATTGGAGTCCGAAGATTCGCCGAAATATGCATCGGGTTCTCGTTTGGAAAAGCTTCAACACCTGCCATCCAGCGCCAACGGTAATAGATAATCAACGACAGGCCATTACTACCAGATTGCCGCAGCCACTGAAGAGTTTATCTTGGCTGATGATACACAAGCGTATAAATGTTATTTACCAAACAAAGATCTTCACGTGCAATCGATCTTGTTTGCGAATTTTCGAAGCACAGGTCAACAAATTTAATAAATTAGTTTAAAACTATTTACATTACAGGGGAAAAAAAAAAATTTCCAGAAGACTATACTTTATAAAACAATATTTTTTCAAGTAACACCAAGAAAAAAAAAATCCCGCTTTTCAAATGAAATTTATCTCACACATTACTCATGATACAAATAGATAAATGATTACATTTGCAGAACTATACATGATCAGGGCATCGAACCGGAACTGAACCGAAAACCGGAACCGAAAAAAACCGATATATTTGGTCGGAGTGGAGCTGAACCCGAACCGAAAAATTTTAACTTGTTGAACCCGAACCGAAACCGAAAACCGATATTTATTTCACTCCTTCATTTCGGTTCTCCTCTTTTAAAGTATAAGTGAAAGGCAATTTTTTCCTGTGGTCAACAACTTTCTTCGACTCCTCCAATCTAACGTACCTTGTTGCCACAAGATCCAAACGCCGACTAATCCTCACAGTAACTTGGGACAAAAGTGAACATAAAACTTATTTTCTGTATTTAACTTATGCCGACCGACTTCCAAGAAGTTCCCAGGGAATTTTTCCCTTTTAAAATAGCTGGAAACCAAAAAATGCCTAGTGGGATGATTGAGCTTTTCCCTCCTATGCAGATGTCCAGTACCATTCATTTTTTATAATTTGTGCTTAGCAATAGCATCTATCAGTCTGAACTTCATTGAAAAAGGATCGCTCAACGCATCTTATGCCTATTTCCACATCAGTTAGCGTAGTATTTTCTTTCTAATAAGAAAGAATATACTAATAATAAGAAAGTATGTATTGCGAATTCGATAAATTTGATATTTTAAATAGGATGTCAATGATTTCTGAAGCATAAAATGGGCATAAAATATAATGTCTATCTATTATTTTAATCGAAATTTTTAGGTTATTGGTGTGAATATTGAAGTATCAACAATTCCATAAAAAGGAGATCTCATTTTCTACATATTTGTGCGGCTGCTTTAATTTCAATGGAATATTTTGTGGGCTATCTGCCCACATACAAAACTAAAATATACCCTAAATTTCTCTTAGAAGTGTAGCATTAGATTTTTTGTAATTTTCGAAAACATATATAAAAGTAAGATTGTATTTATAAAAAAAAATAATATTGTAAAGTATGAAATTATTCCTAGATATCCAAATTAAACTTTTTCAGAATTAAAAAAAATATTCTGATATATTATTTGTTGATATTGTTATTCCATTAATTCAAATTAATTTACTAACAAAGTAACTTCTCGAATCTTCTTATTGCCAATTTTTTTAATGAAACTTTGCAGGATTAAGATATAGTTTCACTTAATTAAATTACCAAAATGTTAGGTACAGAATCGAAAAAAAACAAAAAACAAACCGCATTGGCTGTTCCCTTCTGTAAATATAATCCCTACGCATATCCGTAAAATCTGTGTAAATATATGGCTTCGCGCAAAAAAATTTAGCTGGTATGTCGAATTAATTACGGATTTATTTCATTAAATAATTCGTAATATTTCTCAAATTTTTTATAACATTTCGTCAATGATAAATTTTATTTACTTCTGAAGTTTGAATTGACATTTTACAAAATAATAAACAATATATCAAGGAAATGTAAGTTTCTGTATTATTTTAAATTTTCTAAATGGAATTTTTCTGTCCCATATTACACATAAGGAACTCAATTTTTAAATAAATACAATTTAAAGGTTTTTATTTCCATGTACAATTTAATCTTAAATAAGTAGAACATATTAAATATTCAAATTTAAAATATTTATTTTCATTAATGATTCCTAATTTTGTATTTTTCAAGTGAATGTTTTTTCTAATTTTAAAATTAAGTTGTCCCAAAGTTTCCTAAAAATTTTAGGAACCGGTTCGAACCGGTTTGAACCGGTTCATTGACAGCTGCAGGAGCGAAACCGAAACCGAACCGAAATTTTGAGTTTTGAGTGAACCGGAACGAAAACCGGAGCGAAAATTGTTACGGTTCGATGCCGTGTACATGATTTTGTCTTTCAAAATTCAGTATGGTGTGAAGCCAACTCGAACAGCAATAATGGCGTGGCGTTGAAGAGGTGGTTGATATCGTCCTGCAGAATAGCATGCGAAGCTGCTTCTGTATGTGTCCTGAGTTCATTTGTGGATCCAGTGCTTAGCTATCATGTCCCAGACGTGTTCATCGGGGACATATCGAGAGAACGTGTAGACCAAGGAAGCAGCGATATCTGCCTTCCATGAAACGAGAGCATTGTCCTGCTGCAATACAGGACAACTCTGAAGAAAGGGAATCACCTTTGCCTATAAAATAACCCCGATATATCGCTGTCGAGGGTTCCCTAAATTCGTATCAGGCGAGATTGAGAATTGAATCCAATGGCACCTTCAAACCACAACACAGCATTAGGTCGGTATGATACTCAAAAATGCACGCTGCAAGCTAGCGTTCTCCACGATTTCTGCGAATACGTATGCGACTATCATGGTGCAGCGAGATGAATTCTGATCCGTCAAAAAACACGACGGTAATCAGCGCGCCAATGTCTTTGTTCGAGATCCATTGCTGCCTGATGAGTCAGCAATGGACGCACCCATCCCTCTGTTAAGCACAGTCGAACTGTGCTGGAGGAAGAAGCCTGACCTGTGACAGTGCTCTACTGCTGTGCTAACACCGTGGATGTAGATATGCAATAGAGGTAGTCTATCTGTCACCCCGTGCAGTCGTGCGATTTTGCGATCCACTTCCCGGATTTCTGTGCGTCCAAGTCTAATTTGTGCTTTGATACTATATTGGCATCACTGTACTTGCGTTTCGTCCCGTACGAATGTCAATTTCGCGATAAGAAAATCCAGCTTCTTTCATCCCAACAATCCTTTTCGCTTAAAGATAGTCAGGTATTAGTCATGCGACCTTTGTCGCTGACGCAGCATAGTGAAACTAAGAAACATCCTTTAGATCCAATGTCGGCTCTTCACTGACTGCAACATCTAGTTTGAGTCATTCGTTTTCACAAGACGGGGAAGTTCAGAGGGCGCTACTCTGAAACCGCATGAGCATTTTCACTGACAGTGTTCCAACCCGACATATTTTATCTTGTAAGTTTCAGGCTAATACCATCAGTCCGTCTTGATGTTGCAATTTTTACAAACAGTAGTATATGTTGGCAAAATACAACTATACTGGTTTATTAATGTTAACGATGCAATCTAGTGAAGTTATTGTTAACTATAAATAAGTTCTATTATCAACAAAACGTAGAGCATTGTTAATATTTTCAAAAAATGGCCGTTTTTTCTCCAATATTTTTTAACCACACACGAGGTATCTTGATAAATGATACATCTGCGACAGCCGCACCACAGCATACCATTCATCACGGAAACTCTGGCCGTTCTAACAGTCTTCAAGAAAAACTTCCATCCTCTTTATCGCAGCATCGTTGCGTAGCCTATTTAGTCTTGGGAAATCACCTTTCAGTAATATTTAAACAGACTGGCAGGGTTAGAAGATTTAACCACGAGGCTAGATACGGTTAAAGAAATACATTTCATTCATTCTCACAAAATGACTGCAAATCTTGCAGGTAAATATTCTCATTTTCTGGAATCAGTTTATCTTAGAGGAATAAATATAAGCTTGTAGATTCGAACAGTGTTGTATGCACTAAAGTTATCTTTTCTATTCAAATCAATAACTTTCGTGAACTGTTGAAACAAACATTACAGGAGCAGTTCTGAGAAATTACTCTGTTCAAAATACATTATATATTCGATGAATAATACTTTTATATTATGAAGTTAATCGGTTTGTTTTGCTTTTTTTTTTTCCTCCATTGCACATAACTTACTGGATTCTTCATCACCATCATTATTTTTTACAAGAAGTTACGCGAGACTTCGTCCATGCATTTCACTAGTTTGTTGTTGTAATTGTTAAAACAATCCGATGCGTTGATTCACGTTCTCATAATTAACATTATAGTTGAGAATTTTAATCTGACTTAACTTTTCACCACAAGTATTATTTTTATTATTAGGGACCCGAAATCTGCTCTGTAGGCAGTAATCCCGTTTCGCTTTCACGTTTATTGACTAAAATATTATTATTAAGAAAATTGGATAAATTGTAAGTAATTGATCAAGAATAAGTACAGCAAATAATTATTGATATTTTTTTTATATTTTTTTTATATTTTTTTTACTTAAGTTATTAATTGCAAAAGAATCTGCAACTTGTATTTCTAATCTCTTAAAATAGCCCTTTTTCATCAATACAGAACACAAGTAACTTATTTCACAAAATTACATATTCTCTACAGGTCTGACGATCCCAAATTTGTCTTGTTCGGCTGATGATCGCAGAGGCCTTAACTCCTGCGCCACCTATCCTTTAATGAGGACAAAAGCGTGACGCTTCAATCTATTCTGCAACTATTAGTACCTTAAAGGCCCGAAAAGGTAATTAACAAAACTCAGCAAAACTAATTTCAAACAAAATGTAAATTTCAATTACACTTACCTCTAAGTGTACTAATTTATTAATGGGTTGTTTCCTCAAGGGTGTCTTAGAATGTAGATTCAATACAACATTACTTTCTTTCTAAAGAAGATTATCTCTCTTATTCAAATAACTAGGATTAAAGTCATTCGTAGTTTAAGAGCGTAAAAGTTTAAGCTCAATATTATTTGCATTAAAGGGTACCTTTGCGACGAACCTAATCTCATATAGAAAGAGTAATGCTTACTTGGAAAGAGATTTATCTGATAATCCAACATTACCTTGTATTCACAGCTCATTTTGTTACTTAGTTGCCTTAAAGTGAAATATAATTGCTTATTATCGGCATTTGAAAGCGTTAATCTCAATGAATATTATGCATATAATATTCTGAAATAATGAGATAGGTGGCCCTTTCCTAGACACTAAGTTTTCCCCCCGTCGTTTTAAGAAAGATACAGATATCAGATTGCAGCAGTTACTTATTGAATAGTGACACATCGTGCAACACATTTCTTTTTTTTCTGTATTTGCTGCCGTAATTACTGCTCTGTAAATATTCATTCTGTACAACGTAATGACCAACATTGAAGTGTTTATTTCACTTTAAACTTCATTTTCAGTACTCTGTTACGACATAATTACCTCTTAAAATGTCTTTAGCGATTTTTAACTCTTTATCACGGCATTTCGAATTACCCGACTGTTATTAAGTTAACCATTAAACCTACTTTTTGGCAAATTTAGGAAATGCTATTAGTTTAATCCAACGGAAATGGGATTAACAGCTGTGGTCACACAGTGTTAAATCTGATGTTATTCTTTATTTATTTTTAAGTATTTTAAAGGCCTTAGAAAAATATTACATCGAAATACAGAATTAAAGATTAACCGAGCTGTTTTTGAAAATTGTGATACCGGGAATCCAAGACAGCCTGTTCCAGCTTTCGTCTTGATCCGTCATCAGTCGGATCCGCCCAGTATCTCCATTTTCCTTCAATTGTTAAAAATCGAACAACAGATATGATAAAAAGTGACGATAAAATGATAAAAAAAATGATTTCTTTTTCAAGTTATTCCCCCTCCCTACCTTAAAAACAATCCTCCTTGGAGCAGGGTTCGCCATCAAGGAAAAAAAAATAAATATTTCCATAAAGACCATGTCGCACTAATGAAAAATGACAAGTAGTTTTAATTACATTCAATGTACAAAATAATGCTATCCCGTTTTGAAACTTTGTCTCAGCGTGTATACTTTTTTTGTTGCCTATAGTGTACAGTAGATGAAGTTGCTTTTCTTTGAAACCGTTTCATTTTCAGTTATACTCCCCCCCCCCCCAAAGGTTTTTCCACTACTGTTTCACAAATTTGCACATCTAATCTTACCCGTTATTTCTATTAAAGTTGTTTTATTTTCGTTAACTTCCTCGAATTTACTACTGTACCAATTGATTTTGAACGATATACGCAGGTGGCGAAATTAAGGTACATATGAACTCTAACTTCGCCAATGGTAATCAACCAGTTCTGAAGTAAGTACCTAATTCCTGGCCAGCAATGTTTTCTTGATTGTTCTTAGGTATTTGCCTTCACATTACCACCTCTGTATTTCCAAAATGTAATTTTTCATCCTCAAAAATTGAAATTCCTTAAGGTGATGAACTATGGGCCGCTATCTTATTCAAAATTACATATGTTCGCCTAAATCAAATAATAGGTTACTGTGTTACAGTAACTTATCTTACTATCTATTAAGGCTTTAAAAATCATATATCAGAATTATTAAATGTATGTAATATATACTGTCCGGCCACTTTATTAGGTACACCCCTGCTGTGCGCATGAATGTCTGGACCCGTCGTGTCTCACAACAACTCTTCAAGCCGGTGGGGCCAGTGTCATGGTGGGGGATGTTTTCCTGGCGCATATGGGTCCTTTGATACCTCTTGGAGGCACGTCAGGATGTTAGAGCGTACTTAAACATCGTAGCTGACCAAGTGCAACCATACATGTTAATAGTTTATCCTCATGCAGATGGCTACTTCCAGCAGGATAATGCGCCGGTGCACAAAGCCCGCGTCACTATGGGATGGTTTGAGGAACATGACTTTTCCTTCTGCAGTGGCTTGTTCAGTCCCCGGATCTGAGCCCGATTGAAAATTTGTGGGATGAGCTGGAACGGCTGCTTGCTCCAGGCCTACACCTCCCGTCAAATCTTCAGGAACTGCAGGACATACAATACCTCAATGAAGTTTTCAGCATCTTGTGGAATCCATGCCTCAATGAATTCAGGCTGAATTGAGGGCTAAAGGAGGCCCAACACGCTACTAGGTAGGTGTACCTAATAAAGTGGCCAGACAGTGTATATTCTTAATAAATTCTTAAAAATTGGCATGCATCTTCGAGGATAACGGACGATCTAACTTTCATACTTGAAATCTTGTCCAAAAAGGTTCTTTTCAAGAAACACAAATTCCCCGCAGAAAACCCATTAGAATCCCAACAGTGGATTTCTATCCTACTTCTATTAATATTTGAAACAATGAATTTTAATCCACTTTTAGCTAATCCATTCCGCAGGATTTGATCAGATTTAGGCAAATTCAGTAAATAATGGGGATTTAATTTTCCTTCTTTTTTTCTAAAAATAGAAATGGTGTGCTGTGATGAAAAAGAAGATTGATGTTCTATGGACACATTAAAAGAATGATGAATGACAGATCTACAAAAAGATTGTTTGATTTTTTCGACAAAACTCCAGGACACAGTTGACATGGTTTAGAGAGGTCTGGGAAGACATGGAGGAAATGAACATTACTAAAGAAATGATGGAAGAGAGATAAATTTAAACCCAGAATTAAAAATTTTAAAGGATTCCCAGAAAGACCAGAAGATAAAGGGAGTGTGGACGGAGGAAAGAAGGAAAAAAAACAGGGAGAAAGAATGCGGGAATAATGGAGGAAGAGGAGAGAGGCGAAGAAGTCATAATTAACTATTGTACGTGGTCCTTCCTGGCCAAAATCGAGGAAGAAGAAGAAAGGGTTTGCTGTTTATATTTAGTAAATATTATAATTGAAATATGAAAGTACGCTTTTTCGTTTTTGTTGGTTTTCATGACTTAAAAAATTTTTTTAAGGAAACATAGGAAGCATTATTTTCTTCAAGACAACCGAATACACAGGAAAGCCAATACATACACACAAACAAAAAACATCCAATTTTTATTATTGTACAGGTTTCTCCATTTGCCATATTAATGCTAAGAATATTTAAGATACGACTTTACGGGTTTTGTATATCTTGCTTCCAAGTATTTACTTGTCATCAAGATCGAAATATATCGGTAACAATGAAATTCCAAAACGTAGAAGCCTGTAGTTTTTTACACGTTGATTGAAGTGTATCAAGTATTTTCTTCAACTTACTCAAAATGAAACTATATTGTATTTATTCCTCACCGTTACCACACAATTCAAACTCTTAAACGAAAGACTAATTAAAGTAAATAACCCATGTTTTTCATTTAATAAAAACGGATTGGTATTTGATTAGTAGTGATCGTTCGTTACGCATCAGATAGCCACTGCATCCTTTAGTTATTCAAGATATTATTCAGCGCATGAATTTCAATAAGATAAACTGCGCAATTATTTTATTTTATTTTTTTTTTTTGTAAAACAAATTGATGTTCTACAAAGATATTAATAAACTCCAGAGTTCATGTTTTGTAAGAAATGAGTTAGAAAGAAGTCAGATTTAGGATATTAAGGTATAATCGCTTTAAATAACAGGACCACACACACACAACAAATAACGGGTATTTAAACAACTTCATTACATGTTATGAGGCTTCAATACGGGCCTCTTCAGACGGTAAAACTACAGAAACCAAAATAGAATCTTCCTATTACAAATTCTAAATAACAAACATTAACAAAACAATTAAGATTACAAAGAATTAATTTACGATAAGAAAACAGGCCATGATTTAATGTTGGAAAAACCAATCATTTTCGGAACTGTTGTTGACCAATACATAAGAAAACTATGAATCATTGTTGATTAAAGCTAAGAAATGTTACAATACAAATGTTTCTATTTCTAGATGTTACAATACGAGCTACATTAATTAATCATTATTGGTATTATAGTTTATTTCTTTGTTTATTAACACTGAGATGATGTCAATTGTTTACACAGTTGTTTAAATATCTGTTATTTGTTGTGTGTATGGTCCTGTTATTTAATCTGATTAAGCACAATAATATAATGGAAAGTGGAATTGCTTTATTAATACTAATAATCACAAGTTTGTAGTGTTAATTCTTCCCGAGATTTGATGCAGAATTTGAGGCACAGCTTATTACTACGAACGGCAAAAGAAAGAAAATGAGTATAAGAGAAAAAAATTGGAAACCACTTCTTTTCGCACCAGGTAGCGAAGTAGTAACAAAGATAGGGAAGAGGAAAAAAAAATTAAAAAGATAGTGTCGTCGGCGTCGAAGAGAGAAAATGATTGTAAAATGGAAAGTCATTCGGGACAGAATTGGAGCGTGGCGTCGATAAGCCTGGTGCCTCATTCCAACATCCTTCCGATCAGTGGGCCGAAGGAAAAAAGCGCCGCTGTGGAATATTGGATTGGGTAAAAGGAGTTCGATTGCGGAGAAGAGCGTCTCAATCAGTCGGTTATCGACGAACGATTCTGACTCAGGGTAGATCACAGGTGCAGAGGTTGGGGAAAAAAAAAAGGAAGACGAGACTTAGTCACTGTTCGATGACACTGAAGATCCCCTTTAATTAAGTCCCAAATGGGAATTGGAGGAAATTTCGATGCCAAACTCACACAGCGCCGTAAATTAAACTCATTAAAAAGTTAGACAAATAGCGAGCAATCGATCAAGTTTTGCAATCACGCTCATTGGGAGCGAGTTCTCGGGAATTCCCGTCTGCAACGAGATTTGTCAATAAAATATCGAGTGCTTCCGCGTGTTACATCCGTTAATTAGTCTTTTTGAAAACTGTTTGTCGAGGAGGGAATGCTCTGTATGATTTAAAGTACTCTTTGATTAGGCCTACTTTAAACTCAACGTCTGCTTCTCTCCCAAATACCTTAAGCTGAGCAAGTGACGATATTCAGGGCTTTATAGGAACTTACGAGAAGATAATTTTAAAAATGTACGATTGGATTCACGACTTAGCCTTACGTTAATAAAGAAACGTGCGGTTAAATACTAAACGAGAACGAAATAAAAACAAGATGTATTAATAGTTGCGATTACGAGTGGGAGGTATAAAACAATTTTTATATAGAACATTCTTCTAACAACGCGAAGAGGTCTGTCACAATACTACTAACAAGAGTAGCTTGTTATTATTTTTTTATAGTTGCTAGATGTTCACTTATAATAATAATAAAAAAAAAGTAAATACCATTGCATTATTAACAATTAACTTAGTAAATATCATTATGTAATATAACAGAAAGAAAGCAGGTGTAAATTTGCTCTTTATCTCAAGACTTCGCTACCTAGAAACAATCTCGAAAGGTTTGCGATTCTCTCGGAGAGGTCTACACTACCACCAAATTTCATATATGTAGCCTGGTGTAGTTTGAGGTAGAAATAAGGGCCGCCATAACGGCAGGGGCAAATACGGCTTTAGTACCGTCAACGCTCTGCATAGAAATGTTACAAATTAAAATAAGAGGAAATTACATACGACACGAAAATTGTTCATTTTAGCAATTTAATAATACTTAATGGCAAACATTCCTAATACGGTTTTCCTATATCGAGTTATTCTCAATCAGAATAACCAGGACTCGAGAATACTTTAGTGAAAGAAGCCAGGCGGACGCAACCGAAGAATATAAAGACTCTGCACAGAAGCATGAGTGCATTTTGTGGATTGTACATGACTTCTCACGAACGGCGAAGGCCAAACCTATAGATTGTAGGGCAGGGCGAATATAACGGAAGGTTCGAATCCCGTCAAGACATGGTTCTTTGTTCACGGCGTAATCCCTACCATAACTGCCCTTTAAGACCATTTAAGTCCATCAAAAGAGTACAAAGTTATATTCGAGGTCTTTCGCTTCCGCTGTGTTGTCGGCAAGTAACTTTCCGCACTGACCGCAAATTCTTTGGTCGGGCAAATGCGACTCTTGCGCTAGTGCTATTATCGCCTGCTCTCCGCTTCAACTGTCGAGGGGATGTAGACCTTATCGATGAAATCTCAGTGCCACTGTGGTCTATCACTGATGGAGGAAAGTGGGAGAAAGCCTGCAGTGCAGTGACAAATCCGAAGACATCAGCAGATAATTCGGCTGGCGTGATGGCACTAAAAAGCTCTCGGCGTGATTTCGAATCAGGAGATAACTCCGCGTAAGCACTGTCCTAGTAATACGAGCCTCGGGTAACAAAAACGCTGTAAAAAGCAATAACCCTGTGCAAATTCATTTTCTAAAAGATAAAAAGAAAGTATACATTTTTTTTTTTTTACGAAACTGAAATACAAAGTACACGATTAATTCTAATTTTCATGAATACTAATTGGACAAGCTTAAATTACCCGACCACAGGATTACTTTGATGCTAATGCAATTGAAAGATTCTGTTGGACTTTATACAGAACAATCACTAACTCGAGATCCTCACTCAATGCTCCGAGATTACGTGGTTGAGAAAACAATCGAAAAGGCCCCTGATGCCTTATGTCAAAAGCTATAAAACTTTATTTTCAACATGGCTGTATTGTTGAAATAACATTTCCTTCTTCCCCACGAATGCAAATCCTCTATTTGGCAAACCATTCAAACTTGCTGAAATGTTCTAATAAGAAACAAAATAAATTGAAGAGGATCAGGAGAAAGGAAAGTAGTCTTATCACGATTTTCCTTATCAAAATTGCGCCTACTCCTTGTCACCAAATCTGAAATTCTAGTTTCATACTTCGCTCGGGAGTTTTAGCTGCAACTTGTCCATACTTTTCAAGGAAGTCAACAACAATCGCTTTGCAATGAGACGCCATCTGTGTGGCTTTCTCTGTAACTAATGTCAAAGAAGAGCTACCCTTAATAATATTTTGTTAAGTATATTTTTGTCGGCATATAAACAAACTAATTTGAGTTAAAACGTTTTTAATGTACATGCAGTTTAAACATGATCGTTTATAAATTTTCAGGAACTGAAAAGGCTCTGGGGAAATGGCTCCTTTCAAATAGTTAAGATATCTCAAGGCGGCTCTTTTTGAAGACCCACCGCACGTCAGTGGAAAGATTTCGATGGAACAATCAGAATTTTAGGCTCTACCACAAAAAAACATAATAAATAGATAATTAATTAAATAAATAAATAAATAAATGAATTCCGATTAAAAATTAACAATAACCATTGATTTTATTCTTTACTAATAATCCCTCAGATCTGCAAAGAAATTGAAGAATAAGCTTCAAAACGCAAGTTTCAAATTCACAAATGGAAACTGATAAAAATTCTTAAATAATGACTTAATAATGAGAATATGACTGCTTCCTATTTATCTTAAAGTCAGAATTACACATTAAATGGAATTAGGAATGTGTAATATTATCTTCCTCACTGCCAAAGCAAAGAATAATATTTGTTTTGCAATCTCCAGTACGGAAAGGCACTAAGGATTTCTCGATGATAAATTTAAATCAAACAGAACCTAATCCTTTCCGATGAAAATTAACCTTAAAGCAAATATTCGATCCTGTGCCGATGTTATTCAACTCAGGAAGACGCTGCGGAACTGTTGATCCTAATTAAAACTTGAGGCCACAACCACCTACAAGCCATACAGCGAACAGCCATCAACGGATAGAAGAGAACTGCCCGAGGGCAAAACTTCGGTGTTTGTATTGAACTTCCCCAATTCAACGACATTCATTAACGGTCGGGGATGGATTAAGTATTCTCAACCGACAGCAAATATTCTACACGTTCAGATCACAGCGAGACGAATGTAACATCAAGAAGACAGATCCTGC
>JAFIDM010047235.1:32122-45984 GCA_023159025.1 Thereuonema tuberculata
TTCAGATCACAGCGAGACGAATGTAACATCAAGAAGACAGATCCTGCAATCTTAGTTTCAGAGCGCTTGTCAACAGAAAGACGCTACTGCTAGGTGTTCTCGTATGTACTCGGTATCTGAACCGTGTGAAGTCTGCCTAGCGCTCAAACTTAGAATAACTTTTATTCACCCACTGAATATATCAGTTTAGTTACATCAATTAAAAAGAATAAGTACCCGATTATTTAAGAACAATTTTAGTAATACAATAAATTTCCATATCCAATTTATTATCATCTTATCTTATACTAATATATAAAGCTGAAGAGTTTTGATGTTTGAACGCGCTAATCTCAGGAACTACCAGTCCGATTTGAAAAATTCTTTTTGCGTTAGATAGCCCGTTTATTGAGGAAGGTTATAGGCCATGTAATATCATGCTACGACCAATTGGAGCGGAGCAGTAAACATAAACGTCAACCAAAGGGTGAGGCGGCGGCGATGGGGAGGCTTCGCCTCAGGACGAGACCCGAACATTACCGAGAGGCCGAATTTAACGCGGGTGACACCGCGGTGCACAGCTCGTAAAAAATTAGGCCATAAATTTAGTTATGTATAATTAATATTAAAATTGAGTAGTAATTATATTGCTTTTTTATATGTTAATAAAAAATGGATTTGAATTCTATAAACAAGAATTCTTAAACGATTTCTGAACATTTATCTGAAGCAATAAATTCAATGTAAATGAGTGTCGTTCTTAAAACAAGCAAATCTTAAAATTCTTTAATTAACTTCATTTTGTTATATTTCTTTTATTGTTATGAAGTGGTGTTGAAAGTTTGCACAACATCCAAACTTTTTCGAAGATACCTTCGAGAAGTCACCATTCCAAACAAGGAGATTTTTATTGCAATTTTAACATGGAGAAAAAATTACGATGGCATGGCGATTTTCAACACTATTACCACATTGATTAGGAAAAAAAATTACATTGAAATCTAAAATAGAGTTAATCTCTTGTTCATAAAACAAACAAAAATTACCATGTTTCAGGATAATCAGTCGAGTAGCTGAAAAGTTGTTACGGAAGGAATAGGGGAAAAGAGCACTCATAAATAGACAGAAGAATCTACTAAGCCTAACTTTTTCTTTGAAAGTAAAACTAGAAAACTTTTTCAATCTTTATAGATTTAGGAATAAATAAGGCTGCGAGAAAAAAGAGCAACACGATTACGATGTTCTTTTATTCTGTAAGATACGAAATAGCTGACTAATAAATGTCGGCTTTTACTTCAGGTTCGTGTGCTTTGTGTTTTTATATAAAAAAAAAAAAAAAAAAAAAAAAAAAAAAAAAAAAAAAAAAAAAAAACCTGTCGCTTTCACTATTCTACCCCCACATCATACGTTTCTATCTTCGTCTCGACTTGGAATTTCACAGAGAGAATGATTTAGAGTCGAGATGTTTGCCGTGTTATTAGACATTCTGCAACAATTCACAGTAAAGCCTCTCTTTTATATTTAATCTAAAGCAAACCTCTCTGACCGTTTCCGAGAGTTAAATTAAAATGTCAGCGCAGTTTGTTTATTTAGTATTTTTTCTTTTTCTTCGCACCCAAGCTATAAATAATCACGGGTGTTTTATCAACGAATTTTTTGTGTTTTTCCACAAGCGAACTTGAAAAGTTTCAACAGTTTGCTGCTACAACACTTAGATACTTTCTGCTAAACATGTGGAAACAGCGGTTAAGTTCTTGTTTACTTATTCGTTCAAACAATAACAGTTTTTTACGAACGAAAACTTTGTTGTTGTTGTTGTTTTGTTTTTGTTAAGTTAGTATTTTATTCTCGTTACATACATATCAGCTATCTAACGTGTAGTGGATCCTGACGTTCTGGGAAAGGATGGGAGGGGTCTTTTTGAAGACGAGATGCTACCACATTAATCGTGTTCACATTGGAGTATAAATAAGCATCCTACTAAATTTTAAAACAAGCCAGTTCAGTCGTTTAGCGAGGGTCATTTCTTTGAGGATATGATCAAAAAACAAAATGCACCCATGTTTTTAAATTGGAAATGTACAAATTTTATGGAAACCGTCCAGCCGTTTTAGCGTGATGAGCGTTCAAAAAACACGTATAGAAAGAGTGAAAAAATGTGCAAGTGGAAAAGTAGGAATTCGCATGCTCAATTAAAAATTAAGCGATTTTTATCTAATTTTGGAATTAGAACTTGTAATTGGATCAAATGATTGCTTAACAGATCTTTTTAAATTAATCTGTTAAGACTGCGGCTTTTTTCAGTCTGCTGGTCCGGTACTACTATTTTGTCGATAAAGATTACTGAACTCTCAAATCGCTCGAAGACGAACGGTGAAGGAAGTTTCAAATCATCCTTTGGCAACTTACGTATTTAACGGCGTATAACATGCACCCTAATTTTAAAAAGGAAGTGTGAGTAAATAAAAAAAAAAAAAAAAAAAAAAAACCCCTTAAAATTTTAAATCTTTTGAAAGCTTAAAGCTTTTTTTTTTTTTTTAATTAAATAAATAAAGATTGTATCTAATAAAGTTTAAATAAAAAAAAAAAAATAGTACAAGTATGTAGATTTTTCAGCCCTAATTTTATGAAAAAACAAGGTAGGGATAGTGATTAGTAAACCAATCACAGTGCTTCGCAACGGCATCTGAGTCACCTTTACTTTAGAATAGACTGCGCCGCGGTGGTCTAGAAAATGCTCGCGCAAGTCTGTTTGCGACCCCAAGCTATCTTACCCACCCCTATTTATATGGAATAATCGTTATTCTTAACTCAAACCTTGTTAATACAGTGAAGTCTTAATAATTATTTTTAAAAAAAAAAAAAAAAAATCTTAAGTTGATGAGGGGATCGAACCCACTACCTTCGCGTTATTAGCACGACGCTCTAACCAACTGAGCTAACAGGCCACCTACAACTGAGCTAACAGAAGCCGTTGCGAAGCATTGTGGAATACGTGTCCACAGACAGACAAACCGGAGATTTACGCAGTCTTTCAGAAGCCTAAAAATGAGCGTTATATGCCGATAAATACGGTAGTTAAATGCTGTGGAAACATCAAGTGTAGCGCAAATAGTTTTCAGTTTTATCTCCTGAAGTGTAATCCTTCAATTTTTGATCCGTCATTAACATTTCCAACATTAACATTAAACAAGTAATCGTAAGCTCTTAATAATAAGAGAACTACGAAATTTTAATTCATTTCCTTTTCTTGAATATACGGGATTAGATCATAATCCAAATAGTATCTGATTTTCTTCATTTGTTTAGGCTTCAGAATCTGCTTCCGACTAACTATTAAATTCTTAAATTAATGTGGACACGGCAGAATCATCCGTGGCGAAGTTAGTGATGTTATAATTATGTTAGTACTATACATCGCTCAGCTATACATCGCGTAGTGAGAAACAGCATGAATCCTTGAGCCATTCCAGTTCATTTTGAGACTGAGAGATCAAAATAATTGGTTTCACGTTTTTAAGTTGGACGCTATGCAAATTTTGAAATTGTTATTCTCAACAATTTGAACAAGGGATGGCGCGAGTCATTTTTGAAGGGAGGGAGGGATTTAGGCACCAAAATAACTATAATTTTAAGGAAATTCATACAGCCGTTTTAGCGTAATGCATACGATTTTTTTTTTTTCCTGAGAAGAAAAATGTTTAAGTGTAAAAAGACTTCGCCTGTTCAGTATATACACAGACATTATTCTTAAAACAATCTTTGTAATTGATCAAGTATCATAGTCTTTCCTTCTAAGATAATGAAAGTTTTACTAAAACTTCTTAGTAAAAGTTTTTTTTTTTTTTTTTTTTTTTTTTATAATTTTTATTGATTTTATTCAGGAGAAAATTTGCTCGAATTTTAATTTTTACATTTCTATTATTATTCCATCAAAGTTGACAGGTTTAGGGTGGTGTGCACCAAGTTTTCGTTAACATTGAGGGTTGTTCAAATCTCCCCTCAACCGACATTTCAATGCTCAAACATTCATTAAGGATTTAACAGTCGCTAAATCGTTGACGACTCGTCAAATTTTAGCGGGCCGATTTTCGTCTGTCAAATCATTCGTAAACTCCTATCAGACCCGCGCAGTTTACTTTTTCCAAGATGGCTGACGTCGGCTCAGATTGAAACACACTCCTGTGATTTTTCACGATGAATTAGATGTATTTTTACCTATTAAAAGTTCCGAAAATAAAAATAAATGCGATTAATTTATTTGAAGGTTCTTGCCTTGACTTGCTAAGAAAAAAAGAATTCTTCCCTTCAAGATATGATGAAAATATGATTTGTAACAAGTTATAACTTGAATTATAATAAAACTTTTTATTTAATCAAAAACATCTTTGTTGTGCCACCAGTTTTGAATTCAGAAATAAAAAAAAAAAAAAAAAACAGAACTCAGACTTCAATAAAGTTTTTAGCTACTGTAGAAACCTAAGGGAGCTGGAATCCTTTGAATCTTTTAGAATTTTTTTTAACTATGCTCCACAACTTTTGAAATTTTGAAATTACCTTCTTTAGACTAAACAGAACCCGAACTCGTCAAATCTGGTGTTATAAAGTTTGCACAACTCTCCGCTAGGGGCATAATTTGCAATTTTCGGAAGCAAGCATCGGAAATTCCCCTAAAATACGAATTCGAAAGATATGTTGTTTGATAAAATAAACTACATCATGTTGTCGTATTTTAGCTATCTGAATCATATTTTTATCTTTTATAGTTTTGAGAGAAAAAAAAAAAAAAAAAAAACCATCCATTTGTTTTGGGTTTTTTCGTAATCACTCGTAAGCGGATGCGATTTTTCGCGCCAAAACTTTGTCAAAAAAAAAAAATCTAATAAGTATCTATGTGTGCCAAATTTGGTCCAAATCGGTGCTTGGGGCAGATTCACATTGAAAAAGGGTGAAGCCCTTTACTTAAAGGCCATTTCGCGATGCCAATTCCAATCTGAAAACCATAAGAGGAAATTCAAAACATGTTATTAACATGTTTATAAGACTAACTAATAGAAACTCGATGCAACTGCTGTAATGAAGTCGAGTTCTAACGAAGTTAGCCTCCAATTTAATTACGAGTGCGGTAAATGTATTATCCAAAGGGATTCTGCTAATGACAACATTGCGTGCCAGTTACTGAAATCATACAATTGTTATATGTTATTTAAACATCCCAATTTTACCGTTTAGCTCAGAGAAACAACAAAGGCAGCCGAAACTGGAAAACCAGTAATTGACATTAAGGCTACTATTAAGTCCTTAAAAGAACTAAAAGCCTACTAAAAAAACAGTCATTCCTTCAAAATTTCTTTTATAAAAAATAAAAATAAAAGTAATGAAGCTCTGAAACTAACAAACAAAAGAAAAGTTATATTTCAATTATAATCTCTATTGAATACAAAACTATTTGTATAAATTTCCTAATTTCTGAAGGGAAAGAAAAAAAAATCAAATCCGCATTGCTTACTTAGTTGTCAAAAATCAGATTACCTTTAATCATATCAAACCACGTGGTGGATTAGCTAAAGCGATTAATATTCAACATTGAAAACAGTGAAAGATTAATACAAATCAGGATAGAAATCCAATTCTTTCGTTTGGAATTGTTTGCAGTTTTCCCGCGTCAATTTCTCAATAGGGGCTCATTTGGGAAAAATAGTTCAAAGATGGCTGAAGGGTAGACGGTCTGTAATCTTTAAATATGCATATCAATTATCAAGAAGATCCATTCTGAGGTTCCAAAGTTATAGGGAATGGGGGAGGTGAAGCCTTCCACAGACTGACTAAGACTTGGGGAAAGTTTTACTAACATAAGTCAAACAAAATCTAATTTACATCACTAAAAAAGGATTGAACATTATCTAAAAGGGAATATCCAATGCTTATATAAAATAGGTATAACTATGGGTATAAAGATCGAAATATCTCATTTAGAAATAGAAAATATAATTACTTTTCAGTCTTTTCTTTTTTTTTTTAATCCAGTTATTAGAAAAGCTTTAAACAAATTTTAAAACGAAAGCTTTACTAGACATTTAAAAAAAAAAAAACAACAACATCACACACGCACCGTCCCACACTAATGCGTAATTTCCTGAATTCCATGTTTTTTAAAAATGCTAGTATTGCTCGAAATTACGTTTCCTTCTGCATTTTCTTAAATAACAAGTATAAAAACTTAAGAAAATCACGTAAGTAAACATAGTTTTTATACAGACAATAAATAATTTTATCGACAATGAATTTAGAAAAGTACGTACGCTACTTTTCTACACGATCATAGTTACAAGAAAATTAAATATTTCGATAGAATTGATTAAGTATTTCCACTATAATGTAAGGAGAAATCATTTTCTGCTATTATTATTACAGAAAAATTCCGTTGAAAGAGCAAACCTTCCTATCAACTGAATATATTTCCTCTATTATTACCATACTAAACTGATATATGGAAATTGTTAGATTACAACGGAAACGTAGTAATCTCCAAAACAAAGAACGTATTAATCATTTACTGAGTTCACTGTGAACTGGCAGATTTTGAGCAAATCTATTTCTTCCGTTTGTAGGAAGAGGACTGATTGTTCCCCGTCGCCCTCCAGAGGGTCTAAACATTATAATTATAAATGTTATAATTAGGGCAAGGCATTTGATGATTTTGCATCTTTTTTCTTTGAAGGTTGAAACATGGCTCGCATATATAAAATATATAATATAAATGTGTAATATTAAATAACTGGTTAAAAAAAGGCAATTCGTTAGGACATTTTTTTGCATTTTTTGGGATAGGTCATTTTTTTGGCAATTTTTAGGTCAATTTGAGCATTTTTAGTATTTTTTTGGGAAGGCAACGTCATTTTTTTTTATAGTTTGAGATTTTATGTATTATTCAGTATCTTTGCTTGTCCTCATTCAAACCAACAAATTTTTCCAGAAAACAAGTAGACCTTTCTTTTTTTCTTTTTTTTTTTGATTATCAAAGTTAAAAAAGGTAAAAAAAAAAAAAAAAATTTAATGTAATAAATTCAAATGTTTTATTGGTCATTTTTTTACTATTTTTTAGGTCATAAATGCATTTTTTATTTGTCATTTATTAGCGAATTATAGGTCATTAAATACCTTGCCCTAGTTATAACTATTGTGGGGGGAGTAGAATTCAAGATCAAGCATATAAGAGACTTCTCCAGGTGATTCTTGAGCCGTCGAATAGACTGCAAAGAAATAAACAGTCACACCTTGCCTTGATATCCACACGAATCCCAATATTCATGGAGCACGATCAATTGTCGAACCAATGATTACACCACTAGATATACTTTTGTAAGCTTTTAGATTAGGCACCATTTTATTTAAAAAAAAAAAAAAAAAAACAAATAATTTTTTAGATTTAAGTGATCTAATCTACATATAATCCTGCCTACATTTTTTGATACGCAGCAAAACACACACTACAATATCAGTATTTCATTTCTCCACGACACCGAAACATTTTAAAAAGATTATATAGGAAAGGTAGTTTCTTGTTCATTAATATGTCTGCTACGTTTCAAGACAACCCGTTCAATGGTCCAAAATTACACGCGTCATCTCAAACGCTTACCTTCCGTGAGAAAATACGATAAAAACGACTTCTGTTAAATCATAGTCCGTTGTCACCGTTAACCTTTATATCAACAAGTAAATACTGATGGAAAAGTTACTTTCCAGTTAGTTTTACTGACATTTTTTTTTTTTCGAAATCTTTAAAAAACTTTTTTTTTTTTTTTTTTTTTCCCACAAGAAGAAATACATCAGTGCAACTACCTTCACTGTGATAAATCCGTTCCGTTCATTCATCTGAAGCTCATCAATCAGTAAATCGTTCATCTGCAAGATAGATTCAACTGATCAAGAAAATGATGTCGTACTGTGTCTGAATCAAAAATGCGAAATGACGCGAAGATATTCCCCATCAATCACGTTCAACTGACAATCAGTCAAAGGGCTATCAAATTTTAATAGTGGGTGGAGTTGGGTTGTGTCAGTAAGCCAAGATCCCTTCCCCCCCCCCCCCCCAAAAAAAAAAAAAACCCACGATGAATTAAGGGAGAAAAAAAAAAAAATCTAAAAGCGAAGAAAAGTGCAGGAAGTTTATCCAACTCTGACTTGCAACTTTCCCAGATTTACTTCGTAGTAAAAAAAAAATAATTGATGCCAATATTTGAGTAGACACACGGCAAGATCCAAAACCAGTTATAAATTCCATTATGTCGATATGTGTTTGTAAATGTTGTATTGATTGTTAGTTTTAGATCCAATTTCGATCAGCAGAGAGATTACAAATTGTCAACATTTATCTGCTTTTCAAATTCCAGCTTAAAAAAAAAAAAATACTTTTTCAGTTATCGCATTATTTAGCTCATTGACGAACGGATCAGCAAACTATTAGAACGATCACGGGGCAAGGACCTAATAGAAATAAAGTGTTCGTCACCGTTAGCCTGCATACACGTTTTTTTTATTTAATATACATTATATAAATATATTAGAATCTAACTAATATATAAAATCCGTAGGTTTGTATGTCGTTCAATCACGCCTCAACGGTGCAACGGATTGGAATGAAATTTTACATGTAGGTAGTCTATGACACGGAGAAGGATATAGACTACTTTTCATCCCGGTCCATCAAATAGTTGCCATGAGATGAATGAAAAACGTCCCAAAACGAAAAACTTCCCAAACTATCGTTAGATGACGCCACCACAGTTTAAATCGACTGCGTTTAATTCTATTAGGCGATGTCTAAGTCATAAATATACAATACGAGTAATTAATACGTTGGATATTGTTTACAATTTAAACTTTAATTTAGAATATAACATTAATTTTTAATGATCACGTGTTTTATTACGAACTGGGGAATGTTTTTAAAGTGATAGGGGTGTGGAGAAGGCCACAAGGAAAGTCGTATATTCTGTGATATCGATATAATTTGCTAAATAAATAGTTTTTTTTTAAGTTACATATGCAAGGCTTCCGGAGCGAAGCGACGATAGCCAGCTATTTTTTTAACAAAAACATTTAACATGTATGAAATTACATTCGTTGAGCAACTCTCCGCCTACACACACACACACAATTAAACTAGATAAATTTACACATTAAAAACATAAAAAAAAAAAAATGAAAGCCCGACCGATTTCATTAGCAAAACTGCATATCATCATCATCAGGTATCTTTGCAAGAAAGATCCTCATTAAAAATCAAATATCACCTGATGATATTAGACAGTTTTCCTAATGAAACCGGTCTTTTTTCTAATGTTTTAATGTGTAAATTTATTTAGTTTAATTGTGTGTGTGTAGGCGGAAAGTTGCTCAACGAAAATAGGCATTTAGTTTCAGCATTTATTATAATACTCTCTTCCAATCTGCAGATTACTCACTTTTGGTTTACATTGTTTCGCTTGAAATTAGAATCGGATTCCTTTAGATTAAAAGTTCTGCTCAGCTACTTTCAGTGGGTAACTGAACTATTCGTTGGAGTTGGTAGCATCGTCTTTACTTTATGTATAGAATTAGCTAAAATTTAGAACCACAAGTTTGGCAAGTCTTCCGAAGTTAAAGTATACTTGCAGTTTCAATTTGGGAGAAAGGCTTTAATGAATTCTCTTCAACCGTTAAAGGGTTCTCTTCGTATTATAATTTTTTTTTTTTTTTAATTATAAGTTTTAATATCAATGTTTCTAATTATACTTTCATTATCGTAAGATTAGTTAAAAATATGTACAGGGTGATTCAAAATTCCAAATACAAACTTTAAAGTAGGCTAGGAATACAAAAACAAACTGTATTCTTAGTGGAACGTACGTCCGCAAGCGCCACCCGAATGTGAGGAGGGAACTGTTTGGCATTGTGAGTCATCGTCATTTGAGACGTTGACTTTGTACGAGTAGGATGATGTATCGCTTCACTAATGCTGAGAGGGCAGCGAACAGAAACAGACGATTGTAAGATTGTATCGTGAATGGTTCTCCAGCAGACGTGTGCCTAATCGCATTTGCACAAAAGATTGTTGGTAGAAGGAACTTTGAGCACCTACTGTGAACCACTAAGCGTACCGTCATATCGTAAACATAGGGCTAATAAACATATTGCCTACCTTACTTATCTTTTATTTCTGAACCTTAGTGTACCTTGTAGCACATTCGGGTGGAGTTTGCGGACATACGTTCCACTGTGAATGGTTTGTTTTTGTATTCCTGACCTACCTTTATAATTTGTAAATGGAATTTTGATATATCTACATCTAGCATTGATAAATTGAAACTTTATTTGGAGGGGGGGGGGGGTGTAAAATCATTACTTGCAAGTTGATATGTCGCTTCTAGTAACTTATGAACCAGAGAATATATCTTTTTGAAACTTAGTTTGCCTATTTACGGACTCGTTAGAATCTATCTTTATTCTAAAATATTTGCAGAAGGATAACAAGCATATCCACAGAAAAATATTATAAGAAACGAAGCCATTAACTCTACAGTTAAACTATGAAATTCTCTCGAGGTCTAAACAACGCATCGTAATCCACCCCCTTTATATCCATTTGACTTTGGACAGTGTTTTTTGAATCAAATCAACTGGATTTACGAGACTTAGCCGCAAATTCAATCAATTTTAATCAAAAACTGTTTTAATCAATAAAGTTTTGAATATATAAACAATGTTATAATATTCTTATAAAACAATGATAATCTAAAATCAAACATTTGAAAGATTTCGTCGATTTTCTTTTTCCCCTCCAAGGAGTATATTTTAAATGAAAATTATTTTACATAAAAGTGACGTGCGTGTTTTGTCAGTTGTCGTCATACTCAGACGCTTTTCGTATGAATATTTTTGCGACATTTTCTTTTGTTTTGTTTTTTTTCTTCCATTATTATTTTGCAGTTCCTGTTTTCCTAGGGTTTGTGACCCAAATTAAACAATATCTCCATTTTACAGTGTAGCATTCATAAATATTATATTCTCACTTAGAATTTATAGAGTAAAAAAAAAAATTTTTAGAGCAAGACCACTTTGTCGTTTCTAATTTAGACTGCTTATTAATCTCCGCCTTCAGGGAAGACTGGGGAAAGAAAAGAAAAAAAAACCGAATTTAATAAAGAGAAATCGCGCACATTTGATTCTGAGTAATAAGCAATTTAGACTTACTTTAATAACAAGGCGGATAATTACGATGATCCACTCTCAATTAAGAATTAAACTTATTTAATTTCGTTATTAGTTTTCAAGTTGAGGTAAAGGATCACAGACTTAAAACTTTTTAGTTTTATAATTCTATATGAATGCTTACACGGGCCTACATCTACTCAATATAAATGGAGATAGGAGTGGAGAAATCAATAGGAGAATACAATTATTATGAGCACGCGTTTGGAGAGTTAAGAAATATATTTAAAAATACAATTCCATTAAACCTTAAAAGGAAAAAACTTTCGACCAGTGAATTTCTGTCGGTATTAACATAGGGGAGCGGAACGTAAGATATCCTATCAAAGAGGATTTTTACTAATAAAAATTAAGCATGGAGAGCGCCAGGTTGGGACCGAAACAAAAAAGAAGGGACGAGTGAATAAAACAGGCACTGAAACATGCTAAAATACTAAAATTGAAATGGGCCGATCACCTGGCCCGTAGAACGGAATGAGAGAATGATAGAAGCAGCTGCATTCCCAGATACTAGAAAGAGATGGAGAGAATGTCCAGATGAAGAGAGTAAGCTGGAGGGATGAAATTGAGAGCATGGTGGGCACAGAATGAAAGAGAAGACTCCCCAAGACTGATAAGTCCTAGCTACTAAAGAGCAATAACCAATGATAATGGTTATTCATAACTAACGTTCAATTTCTAAAATCACTAATGAATGTATCACATAATACCTGCAGAATTAATCAGATGTATTGGAAAGAAAAACATTTTAATAACGTAAGTTTAGTTTTACAAAATAAACTTTACTTACAAGTTTCTTATTTATAAAAAAAAAATCACCACTATTTTAAATAGTTCAGCTTTAACTTAAGTTCGTTAACGATTTATGCCAACCAATGATTATGCCACTTTTTTTTGGTTCCATGATAAGTCTCACATTTTTATCTTTCATTGATAAAGTTGTTTTTATCTCTTATAATTCTCGACTTTTTTTTAATCTCAGTGGACCTTATCAAAGAGTACAATCTCCAAATTTGTCTTTTATCCCCTTTCATCTTAATTAGTCCACACATCGTCCTTTGTCTCTCAATGGCGGCTGTTATTCCTTTTCTTCGACGATTCACACCTTATTCTTCGTCCTCCTACTTTCTCTTTCTTCGTAAATTGTTGGACTTGCTTCTTCTATGTTATTGTCTCCAATTTAGTTAATATAATTCTCAGTTACTTCGATTCCATTTTATATTAATAATACAGTGGAGCACCGTTTATACGTTTCTCGTTTATACGTTTTTATCATTTATACGTTTTTTTGAATGGTCCCGGCAAAATCCAATGCATATTAACGTTAAATAATTTCATTTATACGTTTTCCTGAAATCGCAAATTTCGTTTATACGTTTTTTTTAAGAACTCAAGAAGAGAGAAAATGCGTATTTCAATCTCAGATTCCCATCTGCCGATTGTCCAGTCTTAGAAAAAGCACGCAGTCTTAGAAAATTGCACTGAAAAACCTCTGCCAAGTTTTCAATAAGCTTTGGCGGGTTTTAACACCAAGCAAGAATACCTCATTAGCAGTGATTTAAATGATAAAGTTAAGATGGCACTTTTAACCATGCACAATGAACTTTTTTCCTGTGCATTCCCAAAAAGCCCTACAACCTAAAATAACAAAATATTTTGTAAATGCTAAATGAATATGAATAGTAGTACTAGTTGTACATTAAATCCGGAATAAAAAGTTCTGTATTACATATCTCTTCTATTTCATTTTCATATAATATTTTAATTTACCTCTGACTTTTTATTGTTGTTTATTACGAAATTGTTCGTAACTTTTGTGAATTTCGTTTATATGTTTTTTCATTTATATGTTTTTTTTTTCTCATACCCTTGAAAAACATTCACTGATGATGACCCGTTAACGGGGCCGAAACTAGTTTATTTTAATTGTAAATATTTATGTTTTTAAGTTAATTTTTATTTAGACTTGTGTGTTGGCTTCATTTAAGAACTTTAAAAAATATGATTAGGATGTGGCTGATACAAAGATAGATCCATGTAACGACTCTCACTGATATAACGGCTCTCACTTTAATTACTTAGCATTATTTCTACATTAATTAATTAATTCTGTAAGAAATTAGTCTTTTTCTGATCTTTTCTCGAAATATTGGCAAAATTTAAATGATCGAACGCATCTGGTTCGAATCCCGAGCTGGGCTTTGATGTTTGTCTTTTGCCTTTATTTCTTTCCACGAGAATCCAGTACATTGCCTCCAAAAAGTTTATTCTGGGCAACGAATTGTACGGCAAAATAGTCTACAATTACCGGATCTTGTTAAGGGAACTGACTTACAACTTAAAACCCTTGACGCTGAACTTTATGTAGTTATGTAAGAGAGGGATAGGACTGATAATTTTAATCGATGTAGATAAAATTTGCAATTAGTTTGTGATGCTTTTTTTGCGATAACGAATCTCAGTTTAACCTTAGGTGTTAATTAAACGCAGATGTCAATGAAATTCAAAACAACTTTCCTTTCCGTTCAGGAGTGCAGTCTAAAAAGAAAGCGCGGATATTGCGAAACATAGGCGTGGAAAGAGGATGATGGAAGGTTTCCTTTTTAAGTGGGAGGTCATCTTCATTT
>JAFIDM010047235.1:46084-59334 GCA_023159025.1 Thereuonema tuberculata
AAATGAAGATGACCTCCCACTTAAAAAGGAAACCTTCCATCATCCTCATTCTACGCCTATGTTTCGCAATATCCGCGCTTTCTTTTTACACTGCACTCCTGAACGGAAAGGAAAGTTGTTTTGAATTTCATTGACTTCTGCGTTTAATTAACACTTAAGGTTAAACTGAAATTCGTTATCGCAAAAAAGGATCACAAACTAATTGCAAATTTTATCTCTATCGATTAAAATTATCAGTCCTATCCCTCTCTTACATAACTATATAAAGTTCAGCGTCAAGGGTTCTAAGTTGTAAGTAATTTCCCTTAACAAGATCCGGTAATTGTAGACTATTTTGCCGTACAATTCGTTGCCCAGAATAAACTTTTTGGAGGCAGTGTACGTGATTCTCGTGGAAAGAAATAAAGGTAAAAGACAAACATCAAAAGCCCAGCTCAGGATTCGAACCAGATACCCTTCGATCATTTAAATTTTGCTAATATTTCGAGAAAGGATCAGAAAAAGACTAATTTTTTACAGAATTAATTAATTAATTTAGAAATAACGCTAAGTAATTACAGTGAGAGTCGTTACATTATGGATCTATCTTATTATGGATCTATCTTTGTATCAGCCACATCCTAATCATAATCAGCCACATTCAGTCCACTGATGAACGAAGGTTTCGCGATTGACTTCCATTTTTATCCTGTAAGAGAAGAGAAAGAGTAATAATTATAAAATAAAAGAATTAAAGAGTTTATTGCAAATCAATAATATGATTGATTATATTATTAATATAAAATGGAATCGTAGTAACTGAGAATTATATTAACTAAATTGGAGACAACAACATAGAAGAAGCAAGTACAACAATTACGAAGAAAGAGAAAGTAGGAGGACGAAGAATAAGGTGTGAATCGTCGAAGAAAAGGAATAACAGCCGCCATTGAGAGACAAAGGACGATGTGTGGACTAATTAAGATGAAAGGGGATAAAAGACAAATTTGGAGATTGTGCTCTTTGATAAGGTCCACTGAGATTAAAAAAAAGTCGAGAATTATACAGATAAAAACAACTTTATCAATGAAAGATAAAAATGTGAGACTTATCATGGAACCAAAAAAAAAAATAAAAAAAAATGGCATAATCATTGGTTGGCATAAATCGTTAACGAACTTAAGTTAAAGCTGAACTATTTAAAATAGTGGTGATTTTTTTTTTTATAAATAAGAAACTTGTAAGTAAAGTTTATTTTGTAAAACTAAACTTACGTTATTAAAATGTTTTTCTTTCCAATACATCTTATTAATTCTGCAGGCTATTATATGTGATACATTCATTAGTGATTTTAGAAATGGAACGTTAGTTATGAATAACCTTTATCGTTGGTTATTGCTCTTTATTAGCTAGGACTTATCAGTCCTGGGAGTCTTCTCTTTCATTCTGTGCCCACCATGCTCTCAATGTCATCCCTCCAGCTTACTCTCTTCATCTGGACATTCTCTCCACCTCTTTCTAGTATCTGGGAATGCAGCTGCTTCTCGCATTCCGTTCTACGGGCCAGGTGATCGGCCCATTTCAATTTCAGTATTTAGCATGTTTCAGTGCCTGTTTTATTCACTCATCCCTTCTTTTTGTTTCTTGTCCAACCTGACGCTCTCCATGCTTAATTTTTATTAGTAAAATCCTCTTTGTAGGATATATTACGTTCCGCTCCCCTATGTTAATACCGACAGAAATTCACTGGTCGAAGGTTTTTCCTTTTAAGGTTTAATGGAATTGTATTTTTAAATATATTTCTTAACTCTCCAAACGCGTGCTCATAATAATTGTATTCTCCTATTGATTTCTCCACTCCTATCTCCATTTATATTGAGTAGATGTAGGCCCGTGTAAGCATTCATATAGAATTATAAAACTAAAAAGTTTTAAGTCTGTGATCCTTTACCTCAACTTGAAAACTAATAACGAAATTAAATAAGTTTAATTCTTAATTGAGAGTGGATCATCGTAATTATCCGCCTTGTTATTAAAGTAAGTCTAAATTGCTTATTACTCAGAATCAAATGTGCGCGATTTCTCTTTATTAAATTCGGTTTTTTTTTCTTTTCTTTCCCCAGTCTTCCCTGAAGGCGGAGATTAATAAGCAGTCTAAATTAGAAACGACAAAGTGGTCTTGCTCTAAAAATTTTTTTTTTTACTCTATAAATTCTAAGTGAGAATATAATATTTATGAATGCTACACTGTAAAATGGAGATATTGTTTAATTTGGGTCACAAACCCTAGGAAAACAGGAACTGCAAAATAATAATGGAAGAAAAAAAACAAAACAAAAGAAAATGTCGCAAAAATATTCATACGAAAAGCGTCTGAGTATGACGACAACTGACAAAAGACGCACGTCACTTTTATGTAAAATAATTTTCATTTAAAATATACTCCTTGGAGGGGAAAAAGAAAATCGACGAAATCTTTCAAATGTTTGATTTTAGATTATCATTGTTTTATAAGAATATTATAACATTGTTTATATATTCAAAACTTTATTGATTAAAACAGTTTTTGATTAAAATTGATTGAATTTGCGGCTAAGTCTCGTAAATCCAGTTGATTTGATTCAAAAAACACTGTCCAAAGTCAAATGGATATAAAGGGGGTGGATTACGATGCGTTGTTTAGACCTCGAGAGAATTTCATAGTTTAACTGTAGAGTTAATGGCTTCGTTTCTTATAATATTTTTCTGTGGATATGCTTGTTATCCTTCTGCAAATATTTTAGAATAAAGATAGATTCTAACGAGTCCGTAAATAGGCAAACTAAGTTTCAAAAAGATATATTCTCTGGTTCATAAGTTACTAGAAGCGACATATCAACTTGCAAGTAATGATTTTACACCCCCCCCCCCTTCCAAATAAAGTTTCAATTTATCAATGCTAGATGTAGATATATCAAAATTCCATTTACAAATTATAAAGGTAGGTCAGGAATACAAAAACAAACCATATTCACAGTGGAACGTATGTCCGCAAACTCCACCCGAATGTGCTACAAGGTACACTAAGGTTCAGAAATAAAAGATAAGTAAGATAGGCAATATGTTTATTAGCCCTATGTTTACGATATGACGGTACGCTTAGTGGTTCACAGTAGGTGCTCAAAGTTCCTTCTACCAACAATCTTTTGTGCAAATGCGATTAGGCACACGTCTGCTGGAGAACCATTCACGATACAATCTTACAATCGTCTGTTTCTGTTCGCTGCCCTCTCAGCATTAGTGAAGCGATACATCATCCTACTCGTACAAAGTCAACGTCTCAAATGACGATGACTCACAATGCCAAACAGTTCCCTCCTCACATTCGGGTGGCGCTTGCGGACGTACGTTCCACTAAGAATACAGTTTGTTTTTGTATTCCTAGCCTACTTTAAAGTTTGTATTTGGAATTTTGAATCACCCTGTACATATTTTTAACTAATCTTACGATAATGAAAGTATAATTAGAAACATTGATATTAAAACTTATAATTAAAAAAAAAAAAAAATTATAATACGAAGAGAACCCTTTAACGGTTGAAGAGAATTCATTAAAGCCTTTCTCCCATTAAAGCCTTTTGAAACTGCAAGTATACTTTAACTTCGGAAGACTTGCCAAACTTGTGGTTCTAAATTTTAGCTAATTCTATACATAAAGTAAAGACGATGCTACCAACTCCAACGAATAGTTCAGTTACCCACTGAAAGTAGCTGAGCAGAACTTGTAATCTAAAGGAATCCGATTCTAATTTCAAGCGAAACAATGTAAACCAAAAGTGAGTAATCTGCAGATTGGAAGAGAGTATTATAATAAATGCTGAAACTAAATGCCTATTTTCGTTGAGCAACTTTCCGCCTACACACACACACACACAATTAAACTAAATAAATTTACACATTAAAACATTAGAAAAAAGACCGGTTTCATTAGGAAAACTGTCTAATATCATCAGGTGATATTTGATTTTTAATGAGGATCTTTCTTGCAAAGATACCTGATGATGATGATATGCAGTTTTGCTAATGAAATCGGTCGGGCTTTCATTTTTTTTTTTTTATGTTTTTAATGTGTAAATTTATCTAGTTTAATTGTGTGTGTGTGTGTAGGCGGAGAGTTGCTCAACGAATGTAATTTCATACATGTTAAATGTTTTTGTTAAAAAAATAGCTGGCTATCGTCGCTTCGCTCCGGAAGCCTTGCATATGTAACTTAAAAAAAAACTATTTATTTAGCAAATTATATCGATATCACAGAATATACGACTTTCCTTGTGGCCTTCTCCACACCCCTATCACTTTAAAAACATTCCCCAGTTCGTAATAAAACACGTGATCATTAAAAATTAATGTTATATTCTAAATTAAAGTTTAAATTGTAAACAATATCCAACGTATTAATTACTCGTATTGTATATTTATGACTTAGACATCGCCTAATAGAATTAAACGCAGTCGATTTAAACTGTGGTGGCGTCATCTAACGATAGTTTGGGAAGTTTTTCGTTTTGGGACGTTTTTCATTCATCTCATGGCAACTATTTGATGGACCGGGATGAAAAGTAGTCTATATCCTTCTCCGTGTCATAGACTACCTACATGTAAAATTTCATTCCAATCCGTTGCACCGTTGAGGCGTGATTGAACGACATACAAACCTACGGATTTTATATATTAGTTAGATTCTAATATATTTATATAATGTATATTAAATAAAAAAAACGTGTATTCAGGCTAACGGTGACGAACACTTTATTTCTATTAGGTCCTTGCCCCGTGATCGTTCTAATAGTTTGCTGATCCGTTCGTCAATGAGCTAAATAATGCGATAACTGAAAAAGTATTTTTTTTTTTTTAAGCTGGAATTTGAAAAGCAGATAAATGTTGACAATTTGTAATCTCTCTGCTGATCGAAATTGGATCTAAAACTAACAATCAATACAACATTTACAAACACATATCGACATAATGGAATTTATAACTGGTTTTGGATCTTGCCGTGTGTCTACTCAAATATTGGCATCAATTATTTTTTTTTTACTACGAAGTAAATCTGGGAAAGTTGCAAGTCAGAGTTGGATAAACTTCCTGCACTTTTCTTCGCTTTTAGATTTTTTTTTTTTTCTCCCTTAATTCATCGTGGGTTTTTTTTTTTTTTGGGGGGGGGGGGGGGAAGGGATCTTGGCTTACTGACACAACCCAACTCCACCCACTATTAAAATTTGATAGCCCTTTGACTGATTGTCAGTTGAACGTGATTGATGGGGAATATCTTCGCGTCATTTCGCATTTTTGATTCAGACACAGTACGACATCATTTTCTTGATCAGTTGAATCTATCTTGCAGATGAACGATTTACTGATTGATGAGCTTCAGATGAATGAACGGAACGGATTTATCACAGTGAAGGTAGTTGCACTGATGTATTTCTTCTTGTGGGAAAAAAAAAAAAAAAAAAAAAGTTTTTTAAAGATTTCGAAAAAAAAAAAATGTCAGTAAAACTAACTGGAAAGTAACTTTTCCATCAGTATTTACTTGTTGATATAAAGGTTAACGGTGACAACGGACTATGATTTAACAGAAGTCGTTTTTATCGTATTTTCTCACGGAAGGTAAGCGTTTGAGATGACGCGTGTAATTTTGGACCATTGAACGGGTTGTCTTGAAACGTAGCAGACATATTAATGAACAAGAAACTACCTTTCCTATATAATCTTTTTAAAATGTTTCGGTGTCGTGGAGAAATGAAATACTGATATTGTAGTGTGTGTTTTGCTGCGTATCAAAAAATGTAGGCAGGATTATATGTAGATTAGATCACTTAAATCTAAAAAATTATTTGTTTTTTTTTTTTTTTTTTTTAAATAAAATGGTGCCTAATCTAAAAGCTTACAAAAGTATATCTAGTGGTGTAATCATTGGTTCGACAATTGATCGTGCTCCATGAATATTGGGATTCGTGTGGATATCAAGGCAAGGTGTGACTGTTTATTTCTTTGCAGTCTATTCGACGGCTCAAGAATCACCTGGAGAAGTCTCTTATATGCTTGATCTTGAATTCTACTCCCCCCACAATAGTTATAACTAGGGCAAGGTATTTAATGACCTATAATTCGCTAATAAATGACAAATAAAAAATGCATTTATGACCTAAAAAATAGTAAAAAAATGACCAATAAAACATTTGAATTTATTACATTAAATTTTTTTTTTTTTTTTTACCTTTTTTAACTTTGATAATCAAAAAAAAAAAGAAAAAAAGAAAGGTCTACTTGTTTTCTGGAAAAATTTGTTGGTTTGAATGAGGACAAGCAAAGATACTGAATAATACATAAAATCTCAAACTATAAAAAAAAATGACGTTGCCTTCCCAAAAAAATACTAAAAATGCTCAAATTGACCTAAAAATTGCCAAAAAAATGACCTATCCCAAAAAATGCAAAAAAATGTCCTAACGAATTGCCTTTTTTTAACCAGTTATTTAATATTACACATTTATATTATATATTTTATATATGCGAGCCATGTTTCAACCTTCAAAGAAAAAAGATGCAAAATCATCAAATGCCTTGCCCTAATTATAACATTTATAATTATAATGTTTAGACCCTCTGGAGGGCGACGGGGAACAATCAGTCCTCTTCCTACAAACGGAAGAAATAGATTTGCTCAAAATCTGCCAGTTCACAGTGAACTCAGTAAATGATTAATACGTTCTTTGTTTTGGAGATTACTACGTTTCCGTTGTAATCTAACAATTTCCATATATCAGTTTAGTATGGTAATAATAGAGGAAATATATTCAGTTGATAGGAAGGTTTGCTCTTTCAACGGAATTTTTCTGTAATAATAATAGCAGAAAATGATTTCTCCTTACATTATAGTGGAAATACTTAATCAATTCTATCGAAATATTTAATTTTCTTGTAACTATGATCGTGTAGAAAAGTAGCGTACGTACTTTTCTAAATTCATTGTCGATAAAATTATTTATTGTCTGTATAAAAACTATGTTTACTTACGTGATTTTCTTAAGTTTTTATACTTGTTATTTAAGAAAATGCAGAAGGAAACGTAATTTCGAGCAATACTAGCATTTTTAAAAAACATGGAATTCAGGAAATTACGCATTAGTGTGGGACGGTGCGTGTGTGATGTTGTTGTTTTTTTTTTTTTAAATGTCTAGTAAAGCTTTCGTTTTAAAATTTGTTTAAAGCTTTTCTAATAACTGGATTAAAAAAAAAAAGAAAAGACTGAAAAGTAATTATATTTTCTATTTCTAAATGAGATATTTCGATCTTTATACCCATAGTTATACCTATTTTATATAAGCATTGGATATTCCCTTTTAGATAATGTTCAATCCTTTTTTAGTGATGTAAATTAGATTTTGTTTGACTTATGTTAGTAAAACTTTCCCCAAGTCTTAGTCAGTCTGTGGAAGGCTTCACCTCCCCCATTCCCTATAACTTTGGAACCTCAGAATGGATCTTCTTGATAATTGATATGCATATTTAAAGATTACAGACCGTCTACCCTTCAGCCATCTTTGAACTATTTTTCCCAAATGAGCCCCTATTGAGAAATTGACGCGGGAAAACTGCAAACAATTCCAAACGAAAGAATTGGATTTCTATCCTGATTTGTATTAATCTTTCACTGTTTTCAATGTTGAATATTAATCGCTTTAGCTAATCCACCACGTGGTTTGATATGATTAAAGGTAATCTGATTTTTGACAACTAAGTAAGCAATGCGGATTTGATTTTTTTTTCTTTCCCTTCAGAAATTAGGAAATTTATACAAATAGTTTTGTATTCAATAGAGATTATAATTGAAATATAACTTTTCTTTTGTTTGTTAGTTTCAGAGCTTCATTACTTTTATTTTTATTTTTTATAAAAGAAATTTTGAAGGAATGACTGTTTTTTTAGTAGGCTTTTAGTTCTTTTAAGGACTTAATAGTAGCCTTAATGTCAATTACTGGTTTTCCAGTTTCGGCTGCCTTTGTTGTTTCTCTGAGCTAAACGGTAAAATTGGGATGTTTAAATAACATATAACAATTGTATGATTTCAGTAACTGGCACGCAATGTTGTCATTAGCAGAATCCCTTTGGATAATACATTTACCGCACTCGTAATTAAATTGGAGGCTAACTTCGTTAGAACTCGACTTCATTACAGCAGTTGCATCGAGTTTCTATTAGTTAGTCTTATAAACATGTTAATAACATGTTTTGAATTTCCTCTTATGGTTTTCAGATTGGAATTGGCATCGCGAAATGGCCTTTAAGTAAAGGGCTTCACCCTTTTTCAATGTGAATCTGCCCCAAGCACCGATTTGGACCAAATTTGGCACACATAGATACTTATTAGATTTTTTTTTTTTGACAAAGTTTTGGCGCGAAAAATCGCATCCGCTTACGAGTGATTACGAAAAAACCCAAAACAAATGGATGGTTTTTTTTTTTTTTTTTTTTCTCTCAAAACTATAAAAGATAAAAATATGATTCAGATAGCTAAAATACGACAACATGATGTAGTTTATTTTATCAAACAACATATCTTTCGAATTCGTATTTTAGGGGAATTTCCGATGCTTGCTTCCGAAAATTGCAAATTATGCCCCTAGCGGAGAGTTGTGCAAACTTTATAACACCAGATTTGACGAGTTCGGGTTCTGTTTAGTCTAAAGAAGGTAATTTCAAAATTTCAAAAGTTGTGGAGCATAGTTAAAAAAAATTCTAAAAGATTCAAAGGATTCCAGCTCCCTTAGGTTTCTACAGTAGCTAAAAACTTTATTGAAGTCTGAGTTCTGTTTTTTTTTTTTTTTTTTATTTCTGAATTCAAAACTGGTGGCACAACAAAGATGTTTTTGATTAAATAAAAAGTTTTATTATAATTCAAGTTATAACTTGTTACAAATCATATTTTCATCATATCTTGAAGGGAAGAATTCTTTTTTTCTTAGCAAGTCAAGGCAAGAACCTTCAAATAAATTAATCGCATTTATTTTTATTTTCGGAACTTTTAATAGGTAAAAATACATCTAATTCATCGTGAAAAATCACAGGAGTGTGTTTCAATCTGAGCCGACGTCAGCCATCTTGGAAAAAGTAAACTGCGCGGGTCTGATAGGAGTTTACGAATGATTTGACAGACGAAAATCGGCCCGCTAAAATTTGACGAGTCGTCAACGATTTAGCGACTGTTAAATCCTTAATGAATGTTTGAGCATTGAAATGTCGGTTGAGGGGAGATTTGAACAACCCTCAATGTTAACGAAAACTTGGTGCACACCACCCTAAACCTGTCAACTTTGATGGAATAATAATAGAAATGTAAAAATTAAAATTCGAGCAAATTTTCTCCTGAATAAAATCAATAAAAATTATAAAAAAAAAAAAAAAAAAAAAAAAAACTTTTACTAAGAAGTTTTAGTAAAACTTTCATTATCTTAGAAGGAAAGACTATGATACTTGATCAATTACAAAGATTGTTTTAAGAATAATGTCTGTGTATATACTGAACAGGCGAAGTCTTTTTACACTTAAACATTTTTCTTCTCAGGAAAAAAAAAAAATCGTATGCATTACGCTAAAACGGCTGTATGAATTTCCTTAAAATTATAGTTATTTTGGTGCCTAAATCCCTCCCTCCCTTCAAAAATGACTCGCGCCATCCCTTGTTCAAATTGTTGAGAATAACAATTTCAAAATTTGCATAGCGTCCAACTTAAAAACGTGAAACCAATTATTTTGATCTCTCAGTCTCAAAATGAACTGGAATGGCTCAAGGATTCATGCTGTTTCTCACTACGCGATGTATAGCTGAGCGATGTATAGTACTAACATAATTATAACATCACTAACTTCGCCACGGATGATTCTGCCGTGTCCACATTAATTTAAGAATTTAATAGTTAGTCGGAAGCAGATTCTGAAGCCTAAACAAATGAAGAAAATCAGATACTATTTGGATTATGATCTAATCCCGTATATTCAAGAAAAGGAAATGAATTAAAATTTCGTAGTTCTCTTATTATTAAGAGCTTACGATTACTTGTTTAATGTTAATGTTGGAAATGTTAATGACGGATCAAAAATTGAAGGATTACACTTCAGGAGATAAAACTGAAAACTATTTGCGCTACACTTGATGTTTCCACAGCATTTAACTACCGTATTTATCGGCATATAACGCTCATTTTTAGGCTTCTGAAAGACTGCGTAAATCTCCGGTTTGTCTGTCTGTGGACACGTATTCCACAATGCTTCGCAACGGCTTCTGTTAGCTCAGTTGTAGGTGGCCTGTTAGCTCAGTTGGTTAGAGCGTCGTGCTAATAACGCGAAGGTAGTGGGTTCGATCCCCTCATCAACTTAAGATTTTTTTTTTTTTTTTTTAAAAATAATTATTAAGACTTCACTGTATTAACAAGGTTTGAGTTAAGAATAACGATTATTCCATATAAATAGGGGTGGGTAAGATAGCTTGGGGTCGCAAACAGACTTGCGCGAGCATTTTCTAGACCACCGCGGCGCAGTCTATTCTAAAGTAAAGGTGACTCAGATGCCGTTGCGAAGCACTGTGATTGGTTTACTAATCACTATCCCTACCTTGTTTTTTCATAAAATTAGGGCTGAAAAATCTACATACTTGTACTATTTTTTTTTTTTTATTTAAACTTTATTAGATACAATCTTTATTTATTTAATTAAAAAAAAAAAAAAAGCTTTAAGCTTTCAAAAGATTTAAAATTTTAAGGGGTTTTTTTTTTTTTTTTTTTTTTTTATTTACTCACACTTCCTTTTTAAAATTAGGGTGCATGTTATACGCCGTTAAATACGTAAGTTGCCAAAGGATGATTTGAAACTTCCTTCACCGTTCGTCTTCGAGCGATTTGAGAGTTCAGTAATCTTTATCGACAAAATAGTAGTACCGGACCAGCAGACTGAAAAAAGCCGCAGTCTTAACAGATTAATTTAAAAAGATCTGTTAAGCAATCATTTGATCCAATTACAAGTTCTAATTCCAAAATTAGATAAAAATCGCTTAATTTTTAATTGAGCATGCGAATTCCTACTTTTCCACTTGCACATTTTTTCACTCTTTCTATACGTGTTTTTTGAACGCTCATCACGCTAAAACGGCTGGACGGTTTCCATAAAATTTGTACATTTCCAATTTAAAAACATGGGTGCATTTTGTTTTTTGATCATATCCTCAAAGAAATGACCCTCGCTAAACGACTGAACTGGCTTGTTTTAAAATTTAGTAGGATGCTTATTTATACTCCAATGTGAACACGATTAATGTGGTAGCATCTCGTCTTCAAAAAGACCCCTCCCATCCTTTCCCAGAACGTCAGGATCCACTACACGTTAGATAGCTGATATGTATGTAACGAGAATAAAATACTAACTTAACAAAAACAAAACAACAACAACAACAAAGTTTTCGTTCGTAAAAAACTGTTATTGTTTGAACGAATAAGTAAACAAGAACTTAACCGCTGTTTCCACATGTTTAGCAGAAAGTATCTAAGTGTTGTAGCAGCAAACTGTTGAAACTTTTCAAGTTCGCTTGTGGAAAAACACAAAAAATTCGTTGATAAAACACCCGTGATTATTTATAGCTTGGGTGCGAAGAAAAAGAAAAAATACTAAATAAACAAACTGCGCTGACATTTTAATTTAACTCTCGGAAACGGTCAGAGAGGTTTGCTTTAGATTAAATATAAAAGAGAGGCTTTACTGTGAATTGTTGCAGAATGTCTAATAACACGGCAAACATCTCGACTCTAAATCATTCTCTCTGTGAAATTCCAAGTCGAGACGAAGATAGAAACGTATGATGTGGGGGTAGAATAGTGAAAGCGACAGGTTTTTTTTTTTTTTTTTTTTTTTTTTTTTTTTTTTTTTTTTTTTTTTTATATAAAAACACAAAGCACACGAACCTGAAGTAAAAGCCGACATTTATTAGTCAGCTATTTCGTATCTTACAGAATAAAAGAACATCGTAATCGTGTTGCTCTTTTTTCTCGCAGCCTTATTTATTCCTAAATCTATAAAGATTGAAAAAGTTTTCTAGTTTTACTTTCAAAGAAAAAGTTAGGCTTAGTAGATTCTTCTGTCTATTTATGAGTGCTCTTTTCCCCTATTCCTTCCGTAACAACTTTTCAGCTACTCGACTGATTATCCTGAAACATGGTAATTTTTGTTTGTTTTATGAACAAGAGATTAACTCTATTTTAGATTTCAATGTAATTTTTTTTCCTAATCAATGTGGTAATAGTGTTGAAAATCGCCATGCCATCGTAATTTTTTCTCCATGTTAAAATTGCAATAAAAATCTCCTTGTTTGGAATGGTGACTTCTCGAAGGTATCTTCGAAAAAGTTTGGATGTTGTGCAAACTTTCAACACCACTTCATAACAATAAAAGAAATATAACAAAATGAAGTTAATTAAAGAATTTTAAGATTTGCTTGTTTTAAGAACGACACTCATTTACATTGAATTTATTGCTTCAGATAAATGTTCAGAAATCGTTTAAGAATTCTTGTTTATAGAATTCAAATCCATTTTTTATTAACATATAAAAAAGCAATATAATTACTACTCAATTTTAATATTAATTATACATAACTAAATTTATGGCCTAATTTTTTACGAGCTGTGCACCGCGGTGTCACCCGCGTTAAATTCGGCCTCTCGGTAATGTTCGGGTCTCGTCCTGAGGCGAAGCCTCCCCATCGCCGCCGCCTCACCCTTTGGTTGACGTTTATGTTTACTGCTCCGCTCCAATTGGTCGTAGCATGATATTACATGGCCTATAACCTTCCTCAATAAACGGGCTATCTAACGCAAAAAGAATTTTTCAAATCGGACTGGTAGTTCCTGAGATTAGCGCGTTCAAACATCAAAACTCTTCAGCTTTATATATTAGTATAAGATAAGATGATAATAAATTGGATATGGAAATTTATTGTATTACTAAAATTGTTCTTAAATAATCGGGTACTTATTCTTTTTAATTGATGTAACTAAACTGATATATTCAGTGGGTGAATAAAAGTTATTCTAAGTTTGAGCGCTAGGCAGACTTCACACGGTTCAGATACCGAGTACATACGAGAACACCTAGCAGTAGCGTCTTTCTGTTGACAAGCGCTCTGAAACTAAGATTGCAGGATCTGTCTTCTTGATGTTACATTCGTCTCGCTGTGATCTGAA